>MU953520.1:0-10792 GCA_036418165.1 Cooperia oncophora | reverse complement strand
AGACAACGCGAGTACGTTCAAGAGGGGTAACGAATTAGTGCAGTACTTATGCCAAAACCCGCTTCCATCGGATATAGACAATTTTCTTTCTAGCCAGGGCATTAAATGGGAATTCATCACCCCCCTCTCGCCCTGGAAAGGAGGCTTCTATGAGAGACTATAGGGTCGGTAAAAACCTGCTTGCGCAAATGCATTAGCAAGCGGTTCGTATCAGAGGAAGAATTCAGGACGGTCATTTTGGAGTGTGAAGCTATAATTAATAGCCGTCCTCTTACGTACGTAACGTCTAATATCCAAGATGACCCTCCACTGCGACCAGTAGATTTTCCTATTACCAAATGCCAACATCTTTCCATGGTCTTTCGAAGCAGGTTATGACCCCGAATATCGTCTGATCTCCACCCGGACTGACGCCTTACAGCTACTTGACGAAACGAAACGAACCCTTTCGAAATTTTGGGAGCAATGGTCTAAAACCTATTTAGTGAACCTTCGTAGTTTCCATGCGCAGCTCAGTAGCAAACGCTCAACACCACAAGCATCCTACTGTAGGTTCTGTTGTACTGATTGAAGAAGAAAGCAGTCCTCGCACACAGTGGAAAATGGGCGTAATACAACAACTGCATCCAAGCGGTGATGGAAAAAATTCGTACGGCCAGCGTACGTTGTTCGAACGGAAAAATTATAAAAAGGTCAATCAATATGCTGACTCCTCTTGAGCTGTCGACAGATGAGTCACATACACGGGCGGACATAGAGGAGAAACAACGGAACGACAACAACGCGCTCGCTCCGCAACCAACAGTACAGAGAAAACAGCCGGACCGTAAGGCTAAGAAACAAGTTACGTATGCAGAAACAGTCCACGTAGCACCTCAGAAAGAACTTCTGTCCACGCATACTATTATTTTCGTACAGATAGCTGTTTTGCTCGGACTTTGTCACAGCGTTTTCAGCACTGATTCCACAACTACGGAACTTTTACCACCTTCTGTAAAATGCATTCGAGGTGGTGTCCTTTTGGGAGAACTTGTACCCTTTTTCCACAGCTCAAATTTGCGCAGATGCACATTGCCTAGAAATGAAAGTGCTTCAGCGAGAAATCAGTGTAATGTTCCCAGCCGCAATATGCCTTCACATGCATGAAGTCCGTATCAAGATCAAGCGCGAACACAATATAGCATTACATACCATTACTTGTCCTCCTGCTCCCTTCTGTGAGATAAACTGCTACTTTTGCTCCGTCATGGTAACTAATCCAGACTGCTGGCCACGAACGGCCATAGCAGTCATCGCAACACTTCTCTATCTCACTGTCGCTACTAGTTTTTTAGCCGTCATCTTTTTTAAGCGAATCGTAAGAGGTTGTAGAAATTTATTTAGATCTATTTTCTGCATCTCCGATTCCAACTAGGTGACGACGGAGAACATATTCCTCTCGTAACTATCGGAACAAATTTCCGTCGACCGTTCAAGAAATCCCCCCTCGTACATACCCCCCTTTGTTCATGACTTCTCTTCGCACCGTCTGAGAGCTGTCATCAGACGTTCCCTATTTCGGCAGAGAGCATCCAATGTTTACAAAACAACGTCAATTGTTCTACCGTAACGAACCACGTAATTCAAATCAATCCTATCTCTCCGGAAGCTTGTATAACCATAACCGTCTGGAGGGCATCTTGTTGAGCAAATCAAACTTACTTTGAATCAAGTCATCCTCAAATGTAATGCTCAAACTCTTTTCTTTACTGGTAATACTTTGACAGACGTACAATCTCGTGAAACGCTGTCCTCTTTATGGGTTCTTGTGTTTGTACGGAAATGCTGCCAGTATCATGTAGTAATCTCATTGTTGCGAGGCAGCTTTTACTCAAGCGTTTCGTTGGGCTTGTTTTCTGAGTCCCTTCTGTGAACAGATTACCTGCACTTTTTGCACAGCAATGGTTACTAATCCAGAATGCTGGCCTCGAGTAGCCATTATATTGAGTGCAGCGGTCTTCTATATGGTTTTCATAACAGTGTGCCTCATGTTTCACATCGTTGAAAAATACTTCGCGGATTCAACACATTTGGACCGAAATCAGTTTACCGAAATTTCACCCTTGAAGAGAACTGTTTCAACAGCATCCGTCCACGGAATACGTCCAGTTAGTGGAAATCAGCAATAATAGCAGCAGAAAATGGAAAACATCAACCTTCGTTCGACTCCTGGCTGTTAGTGCCGTCTGCCGAACAGTGGGTGGATGTCAACAACTAATACTCGTCTCATCAACCGTCGCTCGGTGCACCTCAAGAGATCAAAGTTGTACCAGTTTCGCCACAGCAGTAGCCAAATTCAACACTACGCAAAGTCAATTCTGTCTACAAGTCAAATATTTATAAAGACTCTCTAGTCCATCTCATGCAGATTACAGTGGAAGAAATCAAGCTGTGGTGTCAAAAAGAGACGCTTTATTTTACTCAACGAACCGAAACACGCGTGCAATCCCGTAAAAGATGTCCGCACATGTGTCCTCTGTCGGACTCAAGTGTGCGGGCATTTCCACGGACACAGTAGTCCCGGAGCTCGATATAGCCAACAATTATACGGGAATAACCTATTGCACAGAGTCATGCGGGGATGGGGGTGCTCATGTGGCTTCCCCTCCTCGGGATGCCTGTTTTGCCGCATTTACCATGTCCCCGTAAACGGAGATGTCCCGAAGTTTTCCAGTGCTTATCATGGCATGAAACAATCAAACTCAAGATAGAGCAAATGGATCGTCAATACAATCAAAGGACTTTCAGTGGAGAAATCAAACCCTATACATACCGCACGCTCGGCGATATTAACATAGTTACCTAATTCGCCTTTTCCCATAACCCTCTTCTCTACAAGCGCTTCTTGTCAAATAACAGAGCAACGTGTACCTAGATGACGACGCACATTTAGTTATGCCTGTACGTCGAAACCACCAAATTCAAACACTTTAATCAACAGTTGCAACATACAGGACACCTGTAAATGCACTCCAGCAGAGCTCCCGAACGGGATCATAAAGGCCAACACCGAAAACGTAAAGGTAATTCACACCACCGCCTTTTCAGCTGAGCTGGCCATACGTACCCCTCCATCGGTACTACAAGTAGAACGGGAAGTAATGCAATATACATGTAACGTTGTAACAACCCTTACAGATTGTTACAGCTGTTACAAAGGCGCAGTCGCTCTAATCGACTGCCACAGCGGTGGTATCAAAATCGAATCAAGCTTTTTTCCAACCAGGCGCGGATCCGCGGACAGTGCCGCGTCCAGTGCTGTTCGTCATAATCGTGGAACTACATGGAATTATCTCAATTATATCAACGGCATAAGACCATTCCGGAGATACACTAAACTATAGAACCATACGTTTCACAAGACAGCTGCTTTCAATTCGATTGGGATTGCCAGATATTGCACACTTCCTGGACGTCTGTAAAACGTTTTGCCTCTACGCCGTTATCATCAGTCTCCCAGCCTTCGTCATTATCAGCGCCGCATATATCTGCGCAAGCAAAACATCAAAAGGAATGGCAGCTTTGACGCCTTCAACATTCACTCTTCCTGCCTTGACAGCATTCACACCATTCCTTTTTCGAATTTCTCTTCAAGTTATCCGAGCTGTGTGCTTGCTTCCTACCTTCTTATGCGCTGCATTTTGCGTTGCTTTCTCCAGTGACCACGTCATAAGACTTTCAAAACTTATTCCGCACATGATGACAATTTTTCAACAGGCCGTTCAGCCTTAGATCCCTCTTAGTCGAGCGATCTCTCCAACCTTTCATCGCCACCCGTGTATTTTTTCGTCAGCTCACCACACTGAATTTTTCACTTTCACACCATGGCAGACCCCGCCAATGCAAGATATGGAAAATGACGACGGAGAGGTTCTCGTGGAACCGGAACCACTCACGGTAACGACGACGATCAATCTTAAGATCAAGACGACCAGATCCACCAGTCAATCGTCAAGCGACGGACGCACGTCACCAGCATATATATGAGTATCCTATGACAGCCCAAAGAGGTATTACCTCATACATATATGACCAATAATAAAACGCTCTCACCCCATTATAGCTACAAATTTTATCTTCTCCAAACTTTCAGAACTCACTTGCATTTGCTTAACTTCGAGAAAAATTTTCATTGCACGTCTTCCCTGACTTTCGATTTCACTTCCGAAACCAAGGGCAATTTTTTTTCTGAGGATTTTGACATCTTTAAAGGGCGGTTTATAAGATACTACCGCGTCCGAGAGAAAAATTCGAAGGGGAACAGCCCGACCATCAAAGCCATCAAATCTTGCTCGGCGCAGAAAGGTATTACCTCATACATATACGACAATAATAAAACACTCTCACAACATTATAGCTACAAATTTTCAACAAGCCCCTTTTGGGGAGTCCTTCGTAAGGCCGAGAAGAACACCGTCTTGAAGGATGTGCTCGAGTACCCAGTCACCGGCCTCAAGCAGATATTCGACATGAATAAGGCAACTGCTACAGGAGATTCGCGACCAAACGAACGGGCTTCACGAGCTCTCTGCACAGCCGCCTCGACTAAAGTCCCCTCCTCCGGGGCCGAGTCACGCAGATAGGTCGTATAGTCTTAAAAGCACATTTTGTGATGCGGACTATCACGCAAATGATTGCTCGCACTACACCACTCTTACCGAGCGGAGACGCGTGATTTTCGCTCGACATAAATGCGAACGGTGTCAGTTGCGGGCGAACTATATGGCCACATCGTGTATCTTCATAGTACTTGCTTCTACTGCAAGATTTTCTTAGGTCAAGCCACGCAGCACAATAGCGCGTTTTATAATAATAACCTATAACTTCCCTCTTTGATTGTTCTAACTATTCACCGGTTTTCCTTCTCCTTCCGAGTTCAAGTATGAGTTTCAGTTTCTGAAGCATTCTCAAATGAACTCAATTTATTAACTTCAACTTTTCACTCACTACTCAAAAGTTCGACATCAAATTCACTTCCCTACTTTGTTCAATATCAAGTTTTCAACATCGTTTTGTTTCATTTACATCTTCAAATGCATATTGTGCCGCGTTCAACTTCAAGTGTTTCTTTGTTTTCAATACTTCAAGTTACGTCTTTCTCAAAACTCTTCAATTTTCACCTCAATACTCTTCAGCCTTGCCGTTCATGTTCATTTTTTTCAAAACTCTCTCGCATCTATTTCTGTGATCGGTCGATTGTAGATCTACTGCCTTGTTGGGTATGCGAAGTATTCTACCTTGTGCGATGCAAATAAGTAGTTGGGAACACACAGTCCACAATTCAAAAAAAGCCAAGAAAACAGCGTGATGAAAAATGAAACTCGTACAGTTGAGAGTAACAACTCACCAATACAGCCACGCCGTTTATTTACTGACTCATCTCAGAACTACAACGATGACGGCTCTTCGGCGGTGAATTTCCCCTTTATTAGTTACTACTGCATTTGTGTTTCGTACATGTGCACGTTTGTTTATGCAATCGTGAATTTATTTATATATTTGATTTATAGCTATTTGATTTATTTATATAGCTAAAACAAAAAGAAGCTAAAAAACAAAAAAAACATTTTTTTCAGTGTGGCATATCATAACATGAAATATGCCCAACACAAGCTTTTTTGGCCCTATCACTTGTTCTCGCAGGAAGGAAGCTGATACTCTGTTTCTGGGCGTGTCATAAGCAAGGATAAACGGAGGTGGGGAACGTCCACATGATCGATCAGCGTCGTACGTCCTTCGTACGAGGGAGAGGTTAGCCAGTCAAGGTTGGTTCCGATCGAGGATCCCACCTAAGGATCGGGGAAGGTCGAGCCCGACCGCTCGAAAACCCCGCCTAGGTTGATAGAAAGGAATTCAAATAGCCAAGGAATCAAAGCCTCACATCAAGGACTCAGAAGGGTCAAGCTGAGTCAAGAGATTCAAGTCAAAGTATGCCAAACTGGGTGGGTCAGATTTCGTAGTTCCAGCGTTAGCGCTCTTTTATTAAGATTAATTTGATTGTAAGTATGAAATAAATGTGTGATTTCTATATTGTTGTGTAAAATGTAAGAATCACCAAAGCTAATATCTGAGGATTGATGCCCTCAGAGCACAACGAAATATTGTTTTGTCAGAGAGAAATGTGCTCCACAATTGATGATTACAAAAGAGAAGAAAACGTGG
This sequence comes from Cooperia oncophora, assembly GCA_036418165.1. NCBI lineage: Eukaryota > Metazoa > Nematoda > Chromadorea > Rhabditida > Trichostrongylidae > Cooperia > Cooperia oncophora. The sequence continues at coordinate 4,591 of MU953520.1, read as the reverse complement.
ACGCAGCGAGTAGATACAATGGTGGACCGAATCCTGGAGGGAGTTGGATGCGTTGATGTGCACCTTCATACATGGAGACCGTATTCAACACCAGATGGGATTTCTTCAGCAGTGCTATATCTCAATGACCGTATCTCAATGAGATACTGCAATAAAGGTTAATAGTGTCTCGAAGTCCCACCATTCCCCATACGGCTTCCGCAATTTTCCTCCTTTGTTGCTAACGAAGAGCCTAATAATGTGAAATTTAACCAAGCCACGAAGCTCGTTGATTCACTTCGTCAGAAAATATCCTGAAACCGAGATGCACCGATATTGGGCTCCTGCTGCTTGAAGTGAAGGCGTATTTAGACTGTACACCTTCCCTATCAGTCTTGGCTTCAGAACGGCGGCGGACACAAACTTCCGCTGGGAACGCTAGCCTCATTTGCGTGGGTCCCGCGTAGTTGCCAGAAATTCCCTCTCCGGTTCAATTTTTGGTCCCTGACCTGGATCCAAAATGCCTCGAGGGTTTTGCGTGCGGCAGTTTGAATTTCTTGCTCCAGGACCTTTACTGTGACTCCGAAGTCGACCCTGTAATGGGTGTTGATCCTATGTTAACTTACCAAGGAGGTCGTTCAGGAAGTGGAGCGCTTTTTGAAAACGGTTTTTTGCATGATGTGGGGGTCATTGCATGGAGTACCAAACTGGTGTTCATTTCCTGAACGCCTCTGGGAATACCAAAAAAGGAGTTCAGAAGAAGTCTACGGTAAGCGGTTGTTTTTGAGCCTATATGGGCTCAAACTATTTGCTTCGGCCAGATGCCGAGTGGGGTTCTTTATAAAGGCACTGTTGGAATCGAGGAGAAAATAGTCGCAAATGGATTATTATTTGTGGGACGTGAGTGAGAGTGAACGGCTCCTTGGAATGGTTTCTTCAACGATCATGCACAAAACCAATTCCCAAAAAGCGCTCCACGTCCTGAACGGCCTCCACGGTTAGTGCAGTTGATACCCGTGACCTAGTCCGTTTTGCCGTCAAGGTGTTCTTTGATCACGAAGACTTGTGATGTGGAAACTTTCTATACCAGCGCCAGCAATTCATCTGCTATGGATGCCGTTTGCGAGCTTCTTACGCAACACCGTGGTGTGATTGATGTGGGTGGGCTTCCCATAGGCCAGATAATGATGCTGTTAAAAGAATGGTCAAGATAGAAAAGCCAGTATTGGAATAACTCCCTTTGCTTTATTGCCGATACACCGACGATTGCTTCATAATCTGCTCCTCCCAGGGTGAAATTGACAAGTGTTTTGCACTGATGAATGTGTGAATGAGCAGTCCATGAATGTGTGAATGAGCAGTCCTAACATATCGAATTAACGCGCAAAAGCGACGACTGGCTTCCGTTTAACGTCTAGGTCAGGTCTGAGAGGAGCGCTTACCTAAGGCAGCGTTCAGACTTGTCGCGCTGCGCAGCGCTGCAGTCATCGCGGTGTAACGGCCGCTCTGCAACTGTCCCACCCGTTTATGTTCTTTCTTCCGGTATTCAATTCCTTTTTCACTGTTTCTCATTTCTACCTGATTCTTAGCTCCTCTTTTTCACTTTAACATTGAATTTAAACAGAACAAAATTTAAACAGAACAGAACATTGAACAGAACGAAAACAATTTCGTAATCGGGATCAACATGATGCACCACTGCAAGACATCAAACATCAATAGCAACCCTGAGACTGGATAATTAAAGTCGAAAACGGTATAAAAAAATCATTATCACAGTGTCCTGTATCAAAAACTACATTAAAATTCAATGTTAAAGTGAAAAAGAGGAGCTAAGAATCAGGTAGAAATGAGAAACAGTGAAAAAGGGATTGAATACCGGAAGAAAGAACATAAAGGGAAGCTGGGGTCTGGTACAGTTGAAGAGCGACGGTTGCAGCGCTGCGCAGCGCTGCCTAAGTGTTTACCCACCAATAAAAACATCATTGATCATTTTCGATCATCTCATCTCCTCCAAACTAAGCGAGCAGTTAATAGAATTGTTCTAGACCGCCGTAACTGTTTGCGCGATGGGGAGAAATGAAGGAACTTTGAAAATGGTCCGCAAAACTGCTAGACTCAACGGCCACAACCTTACCTCACCTATGCGTAGAACCAGAACGGAATCATTCCCTGCGTGATAAATCCCATTTTCTACCCTATATTACTCTATATCCACGGTGAAGTTGGCACTTCGATAAGGAAGTGTCTGAGGAGATCAGAATTAGAAATCTGCTGCCATTGTGGGGATTCGCCCCCTCCCCAAACATGAACACCGGCTGGTTCGGATCCGTTTCTACGACCGCACATGTGGATTCCCGCACTGCGTAGTCGGCCTGAACGACAGGGGGGGGGAGAATTATCTATAAGATCACCTGCCAAACATGTACTGATGAGTAAGGGGGGCGGGCAAGAGAATCGTAACTTGCCGCTTCGTCGCGCGCGGCAATGGGCGCGACGTTTCCTCAGTTTGCACTACCCTTTCGACTGGAGCATCGGATTTCATGTAGACAAGGACATGGTAGACACTTATGTCTATTTTTGGTCATACATTGTCCATTCTCGACCGATACCACCTCACCCCCCACAAATCCTATCCGCAGCCTCACGTGGCGTGGGGGTGAACGGTTTGGACTGTTCCAACACCGTACCAATGCGGAGGGTGCCACGTCAGAGCCTGGCGAGCTACGCGTGGTTAAATTTCTTCTCGCCGAAAACAGTAATAATTATGGGCCTCATTCCCCTGAACCTGAGGGAACCACCGACAGGGCGACGTCGGCTGGGACCGCTCGGGCGAGGCTGCAAGAATCACAGGGCCAACGGAGATTTAAGTCGCCCAGGACTAGGATGACGATCTGTACTTTCAACGCACGCTTGCATCGGAAGCTCACATCGAAGATCTGATGTTGCAAGCCAGGAAGATCAAGTACGACGTCATCGGACTGACCGAGACGAGGAGGCATCGCCCGCTACACGCCGTATACGAGACTGGAGAAGAACTGTTCCTCGGAACATGCGACAGCAGAGGCGTTGGCGGTGTGGGCGTCCTCGTCAACACGCACTTGGCCATGAACATCGATTCGTACGAAAGTCTGACGACCCGAATCGGACGTTTGCGATTGAGAAGATGTGGTTCAACTCCAGCTTTGACAATCTTCGTCGCCTACGCACCAACATCAAGCTACGACGAGGATGAGCTCGAAGCGTTCTATATGGAATTGGAGAAGTTCTACAAGGAAGATCATACCTTCTTCAAGGTCATCGTCGGTGATTTCAACGCTAAGATCGGACCAAGAAGAACGGCTGAAGAACTTCACATCGGAACTCACGGAACGGAGTGGAATGAGCAGGGTGAAAGGCTGTCTGAGTTTATCATGTCGACCCACACCATCCATGGTAACTCGCAGTTCCAGAAGCCCTACTCTCTACGCTGGACATGGGAGTCTCCTGGTGGACAATTCCATAACGAGATCGACCACATCATCTGCAATCGAAGGTTTTGCCTGACCGATGTCGCTGTTGTCCCTAAGTTCTACACAGGATCCGACCACCGTCTCCTTCGCGCGAGATTCCGCTTTTCGATGCGAGGAGAGAGAGCCGCAAAGTTCAAGAAGCGAAGCCCCAAGACCGTCATCAACTGGGATCACTTCACTTCTCTCGCTGGGCTCTGGGAGGATTCCATCATCGACAACATCGACGAGGAATACGAACGGCTTGTTGCACACCTTCACGACTGCGCCAAGAAGTCAGAGAGTTCCAAGATTACCAAGAAGCGTCTATCTCTGGAAACTCTCGAGCTGATTCGCCAACGTGGCAGCCGCAGGCAATTACCAGCTGACGTCTGAGCTTGCGAAGCTATGCAGAGAAGCGATAAAGGAAGACCTCAAGGAGAGAAGAGCAGCAGTACTGGTGGAAGCCGCAGAGGCTGGGAAGAGCATACGCAACGCCCGCCGCGACTGTAAGACCAAGATGACCGCCCTCCGACGTCCGGATGGAACAATCACCGCATCCAGAAGGGCAATGGAGAAGGTCATCCACGACTTCTACTCGGATCTCTTTGACAGCCACGTCCACCTGCAACCATACCGCTTGGAGCAGGATGGATATGTCGTTCCTGCAGTTCTCTCTTCCGAAGTCCGACACGCCATCTCGTCGGTGAAGAATCGTACGGCACCCGGTCCCGACAGGATCAGACCCGAACATCTGAAGAATCTTCCGCCAGTTCTCGTCAAAACTCTGGCTCGACTCTTCACGCGCTACCTGTCGGAATGCAAGGTACCCACCTCGTGGAAAACCAGCAAGACTGTGTTGCTGTACAAGAAGGGAGACCTGTACGACATTGGCAATTATCGCCCAATCTGCCTGCTGTCTGTAGTCTACAAACTCTTCACACGAGTCATCCTGAACAGGATTGGCAGAACACTAGACGAAGGACAGCCATGCGAGCAAGCAGGGTTTCGAAGAGGATTCAGCACGATCGATCATCCACACGGTAACGAAGCTCATCGAAGTATCGCGAGAGTACAAGATGCCGCTATGTCTCACGTTCATCGACTTGAAGAAAGCCTTCGAC
>MU953518.1:0-10069 GCA_036418165.1 Cooperia oncophora | reverse complement strand
CATCATACCCTGTAAAGGTTCATCTCGCCATTCCCGGCCAAATTTTACGCTCTATTATAATTTTACTTTTCCTTTACGACTTACTACTTTACGTAATTCATTCCATCTCACCATCAGTATTTATTTATTTAGTGCACGCACAGGTGCGCTTTTACAACACTTGGGCTGGACACAGTAGAATACAAACTACAGTCCTACTCAACGCTAAAATGAGAGAACAAACAGCCCGTAAAATAGGTAGAAAGTTCTTTAGTCGAAGTTTCATAGGAGGAACAAAAATTGATGTAAGTCAGCCCTTACCAGGCGTCCTCTGAGCTGGGTAATCCCCAGTAACTCTCTAGAAATGAAAAAAAAGGGCGCTAGGGAAAACGTCATTCCTAGAAGACAACGCATGGAATCGGAAACTGAGTTTTCGGATGTTAGGTATTCCCTATCCCTAACAACTCAGCTTCGGACCCGCCAACACACATGTTCACAAACTAGACTCTGACTGACGGCACCCTAGGTGTAGGCCCTACACGCTGGCATAATACCGACCGAAGATCTTCCTACGCATTGCACAGGCTCAATCTGAGTAAGACGTAGCTATCTATAAGCGACAAAACAAAAAAGAAACATAAAACAAGAACATAGGATGAAGCCTAAAACATAAATATCGATATATTCTGAATTCCGGCTAATTATTACTTGGTCTGCTATCTGTTGCTAGAGCTGCCGACGACGTGGTATTCTTATCACAGAGACAACTAGCACTATTATTTATATATTCTTCTTCACAAATACTGGACTGTTGGGTTCCTAAGATTTCTTCGGTCGCCGGCTCAGCTAAGTCAATAAGTCGATATTACTGATTTGACCATGTCACAAAACAAGTCGCGTGCACGTCAATCTACCAATGTTAAAGTAGAATGTTCCCGCCAATATTCCATCGGAGAGCGAAGTGTTGAAAATGTCGATGTCCGAGATTAGTGCGATGATGGAACGAAACGAAGAGTTAAAGGAGCCCGATCATGGGTAGATATATTAATGCACGGGTGCGTCGGCAGTGAGCGGTCGGGTCCGTTGTTTCTCTGGCACGGCCCTTCCAATCCTTATATCCAAACCTTGGATCTCGTCTATTTACTTCTGAACGAGCGCTACCAGCTCAGTTATTCGTTTCATTACTGCTTATTCACTGCATTGGTCTACAGCTACGTAAATTCTGCTTTATTCTTAATTATTCACTGTATTATCGTGACGCCCGTTTGTCTTTTGATTGATTTGCTCACACGCGGAGATCACGTACGACCCGTGATCAATACAATCGTTCGGGTCGTTTTAGCAGGTCTATTGTTCCAATATTCTTTTATTTTTACGTGAAAATGGACACTCCTAGCCGCGTCGTTTTTAAAGGAACTAAGCGATCCTGTCCCTCGAGTTCACCGTCGTACCCTGCTTCGAGTCTACCTCTGTTTGGAAGATGCTATGAGGGAGGTCAATACTTCCACCATGGTTCCCGACTGTGTCAAGAATGCGTTCAATTCTCTGATCCATGAGCTCATTGATATTAGACAAGAGCGTGACAAGCTCAGACAAGAAAACCTACTTTATTACGAATAATTACGAAAATTAGAAAATAATTACTTTACGTCAAAAGCTAGGTATCACCCCCGATGTTTCACTGAGTGAATCTGAACCCAGAGTAGAGCATTCGAATACCTCCTCGCCTGTCATTATTCGCGATTTTGTCGAATCTGAGCGGCTCCGGTCGCTGGTCATAGCAGGTGTTCCAGAGCTTGATGACTCTCTTATCAGAAATAGGTCGTTCTACGATTATAACAGTGTGCTTAACATTCTAGCTCACTTATATATAGAATGTTTGCCTGTCTCAGTCTATAGATTAGGCCGTATGATTCCGAACAAGAATAGATTGTTGAAAGTTGTAATGCCCTCAACTTATTTCCAGCGACTCGCACTGCGACGGGCTCCCCGTCTTCGCTCCTTCCCTGGGAGAGGGGTCTTCTTAAGAGAGTCCCTCTCGAAGCCAGAAAGAGAGCGAAGGCGAGAAGAACGTCTACATCGTTTGAACTCAGATCTTCTGTCAGCCATAACCGAGGTTTGTTTTCACGGACTAACTCCAGCAATCAGGGAAACTGAAGCCTTGTCTCCGGTATGTTGCAACTGTTGATGATCAATGTAGATCCACTTCATTTTTTCATTTATCTGTTTTCTATACGAACATAAGATCGTTCCCGAAAAACTGCATTTCTCTTGACCTGGTTGCCGGAGGTAGGTACGATTTATATCTCTTACCGAAACTTGGCCCAAAAAACATCACTCATTGTCCTCTATGCTTAAATATGTGGATGATGAACTTAAATGTTAAATCTTCGCGTTGTGACAGAAGCAGTACAGCGGGGTAGAGTGGCAATTTTACTAGAAAAACTATAACATGAGTCAGATCCACAAGGTTACGAAATTCTTGTTACGGACATCGCCACCCCTGAATTTCGCTTTCGGATTATATTAGCATACAGACCACCGTCGACCTCATCCACTATTACTGAACAGTTAGCCAAGGCTATAAGCGATCTAGCGGCCGCGGCAGTCCCGGTTATTATAGTAGGTGATTTTAACCTTCCTGAAATCGGATGGGATCGATGGTACGACGTTGACCCGCTTGCCGAAACTTTTGTTTTGCATGGGTTCAAGCAATTTTTTGTGGAGCCCACCAGGGGTAGTAATATTTTGGACCTATTGTTCTCATGAACTTGTTAAGAATGTTTCTGTGAAGTCTCCTATTGGCGAAAGCGACCATTTCAGTATTTGCTTCTAGATTTCGGTATGCATGCCACCTTCTATTCCCATTTCGAAAAGGCTATTTACTAAAAATGTGATTCTCACGCATTAGAGCAAATTACCTTTCATCAATATCTTGTGGATTGAATCGTTCGAATCGGTTTTTTACAGTGGAAGGAAAAATACATGATGTTTCTGTCAATACTCAATCATTCTATTGACATTTTCATTCCTTGGGTCTATGTCTATCCGAGCAAGCCGAATCTACCTTCTTATCTTCAGAATATGCTAGATCATAAAGAATGTCTCTTACGGTATGCCAAGTTTAGTGGTGACTGGAATGAGTTCAACACTTTCTAAGAAATTTTACTGAGGCGTCTGCTCAACATAACAAAAACGCTGAAAAAAAAACAAAAACACCGTCCACGGTTAACTGCATGCAAATTGCTACTTCTGATGAAGTACGAGACCTTGGTTTCCTTGTCAATTCCAGTTTAGAGTTTTCACATCATGTTGATACCATTGTTCGGAAAGCCTTCACAACCCTTTTCCGCCATACTCAGAAAAATATTCGAGGAAATGATCCTGTTGAAGCTCTATAAAGCTTATGTTGTCCCCATACTCGAATATGGCTCGCAAGTGTGGAGTCTAATCTAGAGACTGAAGCCTAGCTAAGTCAAGTAGAGCTCCTAGAAATCCTGTATACCAAGAGTAGATAACAAATACACTTTCCTCAACTTGCTCTTGAAAGCGCAGATAATCTGAGCCTCGAGGATTTCATCTGGAAGAAGCTGAAGCCATTTCGCTCCTCGAAAAAGAAGGGAGTTAGAAACCTTGTTACACTGTCTTTTTTCAAGTTTAGGACATTGTAGAGAGAGCTTGCGAGTGCGCCCTCGACAAAGGCCTAAACGTCCAGTATTTGCTCGGCCTTAGCTTCAACTCTCCTGAGCAATTTAAAGCTCAATACAACATCATGATGTACGCGCTTGTAAAGGGGTGTTTTGAGACCAAATCTATTTAACACACTGGCGACAAGGCGCCGTGTCTGCCGCGTGGGACAAAGCAGTTTTTCCCTATTTTCGAAGAATGCGCATAAATGCTAGGGCGTTTATACGCCAAAAAAATTGAAGAATGGTCAGAATTCATTGCAGAAGCTAGTAAGGCTTCGCTATTCTTGTTTACTTTCAAGATAAACCCTGAAATTTCATGGAATACTCCCGCCTCATTCACGTGGAGCGTGGGAACAAGGTCGCAAAAAAGGAATATTTTCGCGCCAGAGGTGGTAAATTGGATTCGATTCAGATCTGCTATTGTTGAAAGTTACCTTATCACATTAGCTATCTGCATGTGGAGCTTCAGTTCTATATATCCATCCATAGAATTATCTTTTTTTTTCCTAGGAAATCACTTTCGTTTGTCTCCTCGGTAAAATACTCTCAATGACACAACTGCACGGTTTACAGCTACTGTATATTCTACAATGCCTTCATGGACAATATGCAGCTGTTGAAAATTCGAAACGTCTTCAAATTGGTTTTTTACCCATGCCGCATCCCAGCAGTGGGACGCAATGTCCCACGCGGCAAAAAAGGTGCGTCCCAGCAGTGGGACGCAATGTCGCCAACGTGTTAAACGTTCTCTATAGTTAGGCATGCAAACACGGTCAGCTGGACTAGGATCGCAGCGATTCATCAAAATTCTCGTGAAGGTTTGCTGAACCCTCTCTATTTTCTCTTGAAGCCTTTTCGTGTTGGGGCTCCATACTTGTGATCCATATTCCAAAATAGGGACAACATAAGCCTTGTAAAGTTTCAAAAAAGTTGAGGCGTCATTGTAGTGAATGTTCCTGAAGATAGTTAACATAGCGCCAAAAGCTTTTTTTACAATGATACTAATGTGACAATCAAAATCCAGCTCCGAGTTTACATGGAAACCAAGATCGCGAACTTCGTCAGTTGCTTTCAGTACGGTACCATTGAAATCATATGGAGTCCTGATAGCTTTCTCCATGTAAAGCACTGACGTCTTTCCAAGATTAACAGGGATCCCCAGATCGAAGCCCACTCCATCATGTTGTGGATGGATTGGGTTAAGGCCTGGTGGATGCACTCGTGTGTGTCTTCATTATAAAAGCCGTATACCTTGATGTCGTCAGCGTACATTTGAATTTTTACCGACGGGTGCGTTGCCAAACAGCTAGGTAAATCATAGGTATAAGCCAAAAATAATAAGGGTGACAATACACCTCCCTGGGGAACCCCACTGCTGCACAAGTATCGGCTCGAAAACGCGTTACCAACTCACACATGTGTCTGTCATTTAAATAGCAGCGAATCCAATCGAAAATGGGTCCACTGACACCTAAATGACGCAGTTTAAGGAGAAGCTTGTCATGACACACTCTGTCAAAAGCTTTCGATAGGTCGAAGTAAATTACGTCCCTGTCCTTTGTTAATGGAAAGGCTCCAGTCAAACACACTGTCTATCATGAGCGTACACGTGGAAGCGCCCATAACAAAGCCATGCTGTTCGATGGGAATCAACTTGTTCTTGCTGAAATATTCTGCCAACTTATCACGCATCACTTCCTCCGATGTATCTGATACGATGTTCTCAACACTAAGAAAATTTTATTATCGAAATTAAGAACCATTCAAATTTACACTTCTTCAAAAGTGGGAACTTATTCTTATCGGTAAAAAATCTTTGTTCTGGTAGCGGATAAAATCGTCAAAGGCAGCTTTTACCTGGGTCTGATTTATGAGTCATTGTTGCGTAAAAGTGGCACAGGTGTCAAAAGCGGTAAGCGGCATCGGTGTAGGAGAAGGCCGAGGAGTAGGATGAATGTAATCTTGTAGCACAATTCGTTCAATTTCTGCAGTCCCGACAGACTGAAGTCAGTTGTGGGCGCTAATGTTCACGGTGTATTTCGCCGATTTGTCGCCGCATTCGCTCCGTTCAGGGAAGCTATTTTGGTTGATCCCACAGCAGGCTACCAGGAAGTAACGATCGTCTTCTTTCGCGCTTTTCCTTCATCTCAACATTGCCTTGAGCTCCCCACTGACCGGCAACCTTCTGATCGGTTCAAAGCGAAGCTTTCAGTCTAAAAAAAGCGGCGAAGCTTCCCTCCTCTAGCAGCGCAAGTTACAAAGTCGCTTTCACCGTCGAAAAGCGGTGGCGCAACACTACCCAACGAAGAAGGGAACACATGTAGAAAGTAGAAGAAAATAATCACCTAATGCGATATTCATGATGTAAATTGCCAGCATGGTTTGAACGCAGGAAGACATAAGGGAAAGAAAGGCGCCCATATTTTTTAGCAAATCTGTGTGCTCGGTAGTTGTTGGGTATTTATGTATTAATGTGTAGGAATTGCTATCGTCACTAATATCTATTACGTATGCACTACGTGTGGCCATGTGGAATTGGGGTTCAATACCTTGTCATTATAGTGGCCATTGGATGGTGTTGCCGGTTAAACCTCGTGGTCACTGAGAAGTGCGCTTTCGCTATTACGGGCAGTGGGAAAGATTTAGTGGGCTCGATGGGGTCCAGCTGACAAGCCGGCGCAGAGGGGATTTGAGCGCGGCCTACCGATGCCGATCGCGTGTGCACTACTTATCCCCGAGACGGAGTAAGTGTGGACATGGCATAGGATAGAGTCAGGCGGAATGAGTTGGACATGGCATAGGATAGAGTCAGGACGGAATGAGCTCGGCGCGTTGCTAAACCCGTTATTCAGCGGAAGTTAACGCGAGAGAGTGACAAGATTGCATCGCTATCGTTCAACGTATCATTAGTTCTCGAGGTCAGGCTATGTCGCAAATATCCGCTTCAACAATGAAGACAGACGGTTTGGCGCCGTGGCACACTCATACTGCTTGACACTCCTCTTCATCCGCAGCGAACTAGAGTACGGCACGAATTCATCCTTAATGCGAATTGAGTAATCTTCAACGGCATTATTACGGTTGGCCTAACAACTTCTCAGGTGGGAATGCGATCCTATCCTCGCAACTTTTTCGAAGGGAAATGTTGATGTTGCAATTCGTTGCCTCTGAATAGCTTCGAATGAAAAACTTTTCCACTGATTCTCAATCTGTTGATGTTGCGTCTTCTCCGTTTCTGCTTTTTGCCTCCATCTTCGTCCATCGTGCCGAAGAATTCGTCGTGTAGCCTGAAAAAGATAAATAGACGGAGATGAAAAGTAAGTGTACCTATTCAAGAAGAAATAACCTGAACATCCACACAATAGAGGAAACTCAGGAAGTAATGGAGCACAGCTGTACCTACCCCTTCTTCATCCAACAACTGCCCACGAATTCGTGGAAACTGAAAAAAACCGAAAAATTCCGAAATCGAGAAAAAGCGCGGAAATTATGCTTTTTAGAAAGTTTATGCTAAAATGCAGAGCAGTATCCTACTATATATAATCCGCTAAGTATGTCTGTAAGTGTGTGTGTGTGTGTGCGTGCGTCTGTCTGTCACGAAATTCATAGCGCCGGTCCCAGTAGCAGTGAGACATTGATTTCAAGAAGTGATGTAGGGGGTGTGACGGGAACACTATTGGTGGGTGACAGGAAGTGATATCAGTTGATAAGATCCGATAAGGGGCCTCGGAAGGGGAGGGTCATCAAATTCGTAACGCAGGTTACAGCAACGTGGGACCTTGGATCCGAGAGGTGATATAGGGTGTGGGACGGGAACATTATTGGCGGGTGACAGAAAGTGATAACAGTTGATAAGATCCGATAAGGGGCCTCGGAAGGGGAGGGTCATCAAATTCGTAACGCAGGTTACAGCAACAGTGGGACCTTGGATCCGAGAGGTGATATAGGGTGATATGATAGTGATATGGGAACGGGAATTAGCGGGTGACGGAAGTGATAGGAGCTAAAAGTGACAAGTTAACATGGGAAAATCCGCTTCACCGCTCACAACAACAATGCGATCGATATGACTTATAACGATCTCAATGATTCCAACAGAACTCATTCCTCACTGCTTATTAGTAACGACATCATGTACGACCGCTAAGCTAGCTCTATTCCAAATGCATGGGGTTTGTTTACAGAGATGTTATGAACAGCAGCAATTGACTTAATCACTCTTACCACAATTATCTTCCATCAACAACCTTAGTGAGGGCCATTTAAAGCGTTCCACTGCTGAATGCGGGAGTGCATTCCAAAGCAAGACGCTTTAAGACGACAGAATGCATGAATCATAGGCTGCTTCAGCGGCTAACCTAACAGGCTGCAATATTCCCGTGTTATGAACGTAGTCGGATCGCTGGCTAAGGCCGGCTCTCCCCCTTCTGTGATGCGGCGGGCGCTGCTGCTGCTTCTGCGTCTTGACGGAACGGCGCTGCTTTTCAGTTCTTGGCTGATGCAGAAAGATTCCTTTGAACAGTGTGGTTGGTCAACGATCCTTAACTTAGCACGCGGCAAATCCGCATGGCCCGGCGAAGCCGGGCCATGTCACAGAAGGAGGAGCGCCCGGCGACAGCTGGGCGATCCGACTGGTAGAATAATAAAAAGATACAGTAAAACAAGTTGAAAAACTTTCCCAAAAGCCGAGGTATGAGTGGAGAATAATTGCTCTGTGTAAGCTACCCCAGCCACGTCTGCAAGCTCTACATTCAAGTGCATTATTTTTTGTTCTTGACTTCCGTTGCACTACTTCGGAAAGTCATAGTTGCTTCAAATCACAACATTTGGAATGTGGAAAAGAGTTGTGAATTATTTGGCTTATACCTTCCTTCCAATTCGAAAAATATTCCGCGCTGGGGATGGTCTATAGATTTCACGAATTGCTAGCATTTGCACGGCCTCTTTAAACTCGAAAGTTCGAAACCTGGGAAAGCGTTCTCTGTGAAAGAGGGAACACTTTCTGCGAAAGCACTAATTTTTATGAAAAGCTCAGTGACTCAAAAACTCCGAGCAACCCGAAAAGTCGTTTCCTCCTATACTATTTCAGGAAACTTCGTTTCAAACTTCGCCCGTCGAAGATCGTAGAGATAAGTAAAGGTAGTAGAACACCTAACTAGTTTCTTTGGGAATTTTTAGGAGTTGAATGAACCATACATCCGACTCGTGCACCAAAGTTATTGTAAGGTGTCAGTTCCATCATTGTTTTCCATCTAGCGTATAAAGAATGAAGAGTAGAAAGGAACTTCATAGCCCTTCGTTTGTGGGGAAGCAAGAAGCGAGGGAGCGAAGTGTTGCAGCAGTAAAACAAGGTTTCCAAGGAGTAAACTTGACTTGCTCTTGTGAACGAGTATCGAGCCGCTACCTTAATATAGTTCCATCAATATCCCATCACAGTCTCTTCAGAGACGAATATTTCTGTTGCCGTTCCAGAATTGCTCGCTCTTTTGTACACTCTAAAGGCAGCTCAGGCAGGCAGGATAATTTGTTACTCAGCCTGAAATGCTAGCAGGCGCTATCTAGTGGTAAAATGGCGAAAAAACGAAGTGAAACGGTCAAAAACTGCGAAGAAAAGCCTTCGTTCTTGAGAAGCAATTTCGGACGAGTTTCCCGTAGGCGTATTGCAAATAACCGCTCCGGCAGGTACGGCTGCCTGTATGTACTCATATATCCATTCAGCACCGCAGCCGCTTCATACTAATCCCTTCGCTTTATGTTTTACTCAGCAAATGAAGCAAAACGAGCATCTGGTAAGGTCGTCCATTTGTGGGCGGGCGGGCGTGGCGGGCGTTTGGGTCGGTATGTTGTAGCTTGATAGGACCCTTATAAGGGTACCTCCCTCGGAAAAACCGCTATGCAGCGCCTACTCAGGGTCGCGGAAATCCGCCCTGCCACTCGTATCAATCCTACTCGTTTTTAGGGATTTATCGTGCCAACTGCCTTTAAGTGTGATCGGTTTATGCGAAGTCATCCAACAATATGATTATACAGACGAGTATACTTGCACCCTATCTTCACCGTGATCGAATCTATCGATCTTACGCACTCACCTTACCAAGAGACGGTAGCGTGTCTACAAACACGGAAATTCGAACTGAAGCAGCAGTTCGGCAAGGTGCTCGAACATTTATCATCTCTATCATCCCTCACCATGTCGGTGCAATACTCGCTCACAAAGGTACTCTTCCAGAGGCGTCACGGTGCCAGTGCCTTCTACCATTCCCGCTGAAGGCAGTTGAATTTCTCATTCCAGCGCCAGGTAGCGAGAAACTAAATGTATCATCTTCTCATAAAGCCTATTTGCCAGTGTGTCTTCGCCGCGATCATGTCTATCGAATTGAGTGCAACACTTTATCAAAAGA
>MU953517.1:0-15950 GCA_036418165.1 Cooperia oncophora | reverse complement strand
AATGGCGTTAAAGTGCAGAGTTCGTTCACCGCGCTCCACTGGCAGTTCCAGGTCCTCCACCGCCTTTTTTTGTAGCGACTACGCCTCTAGACTCCGCCTTCAGAGTCCGCTCTCTAGCCAAAAGCGTGGCTGCCCAATCATCCTACGTACTATAATCGGGCTATGTCCGTGTGTGTGTGTGTCTGTGTGTGCGTCTGTCCTATCTGTCACGAAATTCATAGCGAGCGTCGCAGAAAAGATAGGATGACAGTTCCAAGAAGTGATATACACGGCAGGACGGGAACACTTTTGGTGGGTGACAGGAGGTGATAACACCTGATAAGATTCGATAAGGGGCCTTAGAAGGGAAGGGTGACCGAATTCGTGGCAAGTTGCAGCAGCTACGGGACCGTGATTTCAGAGAAGTTGATACACACGTTAGTTAGCGCTTGACACGGAGCTGAGAACACGTGAATATAAGATCTCCGATAGAGGGACTCTAGACGCGATGTTCACCAAAAATTCTTGCGGCAGACGACCGGTGGAGCCTTGATTGCAAAGAATGTGATAGTAGGGAAGAGGGAAGTGGACACGATTGGTGTGTGATCAGAAGGCTAAATAACATCCTGATAAGATGTCGATAAGGGCACTTAATATTGCGGAGGGTCACCAACTTGGAGGCAGGTTTGCAGGTCCTGTGGGACCTTTGTTCAATAGAAAGTGTGTAGGGGAGGAGGGCGGGAACCCACTGACAGGTGACACTAAGTGACAGCAACTAATAAGGGTTGAAAGCGTCATCATGCGGGAATCCGCAACACCGCTTACTGCCACAATGCGATTGATATGACAGGTATCAGGCTCTCAGTAGTTCGTACACAACTCACTCCTATGCTCTTACCGCTATCGACATCATGTACGGCCGCTAAAGCAACTGGAGTTCAGATGCATGACGGTTGTTTACTCAGTTGCCATGAACTGCAGCAACTAATATCACTATGACCATGATTATCTTCCATCAACAACCCGAGAGAGGACCATTCGAAGAGCTAAACAGCTGAATGCGGGAATGCATTCCAGAAAAAAAACCCTACAGTGGTGGAGAACGCACTGAGAGTTAGGATGCTTCGCAGGCTGCTTTTAGAGGTTACTGAATTTTCGTATGAGGGTTATGGAGATTTTGGTACTAACCCCGAGAAAAGAATGGACAAAAGGATAGATTTCAGCGTTACATTGGGACAACGTTTACAATTCTACCCTATGTAATCGACTCTGTCCGTGCGTGTGCGTCTGTCTCTTGACTCTTTCGACAACGAAAATTCATAGCGCCGGTCCCAATAGGGCAGGAATATTGTTCCGAAGAAGTGACGTCGGAAGAGGTGTGAACGGGGACACTATTGGTCGGGCGATCAAGAAGTGAATGTTGATATCAGTGGATGATATCTGAATAGTATTGTCCTCCAGAAATGGAACATCGTCAGCCATAATTCGTAATTTTCAACCCAGGGGGCGTCAGCGTTCCTTTTGATGTCGTTAGAATTTCAGTAATAAAGCGCTGTATGTTGCACGATCCTCTGGCCAGATTCCACTTTAACCCATTGCTCGAGCTATTTTCAATTATTTTTTCTACTTTCCTGGAAAATGCACATGTGACCTTTAGCGTATTGCAACAGCCTAACCTCTCTTAAGGAAAGTGCTGCGAAGGCCAAGGCGGGCCCGCACCGGCGTGAACGAAAGAAGGGGGATGCTCCCGGCGGCAGCCGGGTGAATCCGACTGGTCCATTTTATAAAGCAGAAGTTTTGTGTGTCGGTTTCTCGGTCTGTCGATATGTTCTATGTATGTGTGTTTGTCCGTCCGCAAAATGCTTCACGGGATTCAACATTCAACCGAAAGGAGAAAACGACCGCTAGCCCTTGTGGGAACCTTTAGGTGCAGATGTATTAATCCAATGTTTTGAGTGCGATAACCCCACTATATAAGACAACCACTTAGTGCACTCCGAGCCATTGTACGGCTGCTCACGTGGCAGCTGGACGTGAGCGCGTGCAGTGGGACAGGGTAGGGAAGGGCAGGGGTTCGGGGACATGGAAAGAAGGTAAGGCGAGGGGGAAGGAAGGGTGGAGCGAGAGTGGTTTAGTCTGCGTTTCATAGCTCTGCGGGCGCGTATGCGTGCGTTGCCAGCCAAGCGTGCGCCAGCGGCAGTTCTGGGAGAATTCACTATCGATCTAAGCGTTCCAGCGTCACTTAGCGTCCCCAAATGCTAGGCGTACGCTAAGCTGACGCCAGCGTTTCTCCAGCGTTTCACCAGCGTTTTGCTAGCGTTTGCAGCGGCAGGGGAGTAGAGACTATGGGAGAGCTGGAGGGTACAAAACACATCGATTGCGCGTCTCTCACTCACCCTCAGTCTCTACAATACACGTCGATTCCGCGTCTCTGACGGCCACATAGTCTCTACAATACACATCGATTCTGCGTCTCTTACGGCCACATAGTCTCTACTCCCTGCCGCTGCAAACGCTAGCAAAACGCTGGTGAAACGCTGGAGAAACGCTGGCGTAACGCTAGCGTACGCTAGCGTGACGCTGGTGACGCTGGGAACGCTAGATCGATATGCATCCTCTCCCAGCACTGCCGCTGGCGTACGAACGCTGGCTCGTAACTGCGCTGCGCTACGCTGCCGCAAAGTATAAACGCAGCCTTAATGGGCTGCTCGCGTGGCAGCTGCACACGGGTGCAGTGGGACAGGGTAAGGAAGGGCAGGGGCGAGGGGCATGGGGAAGATAGGGTGAGAGTAATCACCTGTATTGAATATGTGAAATTATTGCCATAAGATTGATGCGAAAAAATGATTTACTCTGCATTCAGTGATTAAATGCAGTCATGCCTCATATTCTCTGAACGGAGTAGGCACATTTCTCAGATTTTGCCACATTTGTTAGCATAGGCGGCAAACTCCTCTTCGTGAATTGGCTTCGCCTTTGCATCACTGCCAATTGTCATGTAGTGTCTAGAATTGTCGGCCTGAAAATGGAGATATCACAGAAATATGCACTAGAAGATCTCGAATACTGAAACTCAAAAATGGGGGAGAGCACCGTAATTGTCTTTTCAGTATGGTGTCACTCGCCACGTGCTCCAACGTGACATATGTCGATGATTTAGTCACATGTGGACGAATCGCCCACAGCTCCAGCATGTCGCCCGTACCTGCCACCCTCCTAAAAGGAATGCAACCAGAACATATCCATGAAGGTTAAATGAATACTCCGGTATCATTCCGGACTGTCCTGCGTCGTCGCACGCCCAGTCATAGCCGAACGCGCTACTTGCCTGCGAACTCTCACGTCTGGTTGTTTCTCCGACTTTGACTGCGTGTTCACTCATTTTTTGAGCAGCAACTGTGAATAGTAGGCGAGTCCCAAGGCGGCAGAACTCCTAAGGAGGCCTTTCACTTACTTCCCCGCACGGTCATGTGACAAAGTTGTTACACTTGCACGGGCTGCGGTTTCTAGTCTTCTGTTAACCAACAATCTCTCGGTCGAGGATCCGGAGGTATTCTTCTCTACAATCATATTGTTTGAATGTTCGGAGCATATCGTTTAAATGCATATCGAAGGAAAATGAGGCAAAGCAAGAGAAGAAGAGAGGCAGTGACGGGAGGAAAAGAGGGAAGGTGAGGAATGTAGGGAGCGCCATCACGAACTATTCCTGGGACGGTACTGCTGCCAACCCATTTTCCACGCATATGGCAAAGGAGGTCCTCGGAGATGGTTGTACAGTTTGCCCTTAGGGAGCAATGTAAAAGGTATCTGCAGTTCACAAACTGACACGACACATACCTTCTGAATCTCAATAACGTCGAGAGACACACATCTCGACATCCATAATTCTGTTTGACCAAGTCAGAATCCTTCTGCAAATTGTTCACTTAATAGTGAAATCACAACAGCCTTCTGAGAAAATTAATCATTTTGAGATAACGTACAAAGTTCATGAAGTGACTTCTGAACGGATTGCGAGGGAACTTCCCTTTGTACACTCCGAATGTCGTATGGGAGACTTGACAATCATCTCCCATCACTGAATAAGCTATGCACAGTAGAAAGCCAAGGTGACCAATTTCATCCTTCGATGCTGATTGCGTGAAGAAAGCACAAGCGACCGTGCCCGGGTTGATGATAATCCTCCTTGCTGCGCCATGCTTTTATTCAAGCCCACTTTCACAGAAGTCAGTGTGTTACTTTATTATAACAAAGCGATACTTCACTTTATTATGTCCACTATTCAATGGGAGACCCACAAAGGCAGCGGAAAAAGTTTGGATGAAACTCTGGTGCTCATTATCGACTACCTTCCTCACCACCTACCATAATAGCATTTCGGGTGCTGTCGACATCATGGGCCACCGATTTCCCATAAGCGAGAGCTAAGTAGGACAACATATAAGCCACCTGGCCCAATGAACCGTTTGCACCTTTTAGAACTAATTACCACCTAGTACCGTAAATTTTCTTTCATAATTCTCCCGGAGTAACATCCAGCACGGCTGAGCGAAAACACATCCTGTACTTCGTGAAGCATTTGAAATGAAAAATTGAGATTTTTCCAGCTAGCTATTGCTATGGGGCGAAATGGTCACAAGCAGTAACGCACAACTTCACGCAACAACGCACCAAAATAATATTTTCCAAAAAAGCGAAAGCCACCTAGGAATGTAATCGTTCACTTGAGTATCCACTAACAATATAAAACAACTGCTTTGATTCCCTAACAACTTGATAAAGAAGCAGTTACTACGAACACTACAGATACCGATTCTCTCTTAGGTACATCAAATTGCACAACCATAACTGGTACTTGGTTACGCAGGACAAAGGTTGACTTTCAATGACTTTGATACCACCTAAGAGAGATGGCGAACGGTTGGGTTCAAGATATACTTACCACAAAAAAAAGCAAAACGACAAAAAATGAGCAGTTGTTGCACCACCAAAATGGCACCATCCTATATAACATTGGCAAAGATTCCCATGAAGTGTTGCTTGCTCAACAAAGCGATCAATTTGTTCATGTATGTCCACTTCGAATTCGCTACCTGAACAAGAGTATGGAAGTACTACTCAGTTGGCCGAGACTGACTTCTACAAGTTACTAGTTACCACCGTCGGCAAGAAATTAAGGACTTACCGGCTATTTCGTGCTCAATTCTGTTGATGACATGTTCTCGAACGATTCGGCGCTTTGTGTAGCGTCTTCCTTCGAGTGACGTCATGCTTCTCATCAGGTACGGCCTCGTTCCTAAAGCATTTTGTTTTGATAGATTGTATTATAAAATGCCCAGTGGCCGCTCACTAACTGAAATTCGCCGTTAGAAACTATTACCATACTCGGCTGATAAATCGGGACAATATAAATAAAAAACAACCAATAAATCTACAAAGCCGGTAAATGAAAGGATTACAAAGGATGGTAAAGAGATTAGGAGCATCAACACTCTAGCAGTCGCCGGCTTATCACTGGGTTGTAGACGAACGCTTCCAGAACAGCCACCAAACTTTTACGATTAGTTCGGAGCAACCGTGATACACGCTCGACGATAGCTGCCTTCGATGCAGTCACTTCCGTAGCCTAAAATGAGCTCATCGGAACTGCCGTGTACATAACTTTAGTGGGAGGGAAAACATTCGCCCGCTCTTCCTAACTAGGGAAGCTCGTCATCTCGAAGTGGCATTTGTAATGAGATGTAGCTCACTAGACGTGGTTTTGGACACTGATCTCGAAACTGCCTCTAAAAAATTTGCAAAGCGATTCTCTGAACGGAGCTATGGAGTTCTTCCCTCCGCGTTTACCACGCAGCAGGTCATGGGATCGGATTACTGCTGAGCCTAACTTTTTTGCTTCAGCGCAAACGTGGCAAAAAATGATTGTGGCTTCGCTCCTACATTAGCGCTCTCCTTGACTTGCCTGAAACAGTTTGTGTTCGCTTACTGGCAAGCTTAGCGCATCGTTATCTAGGAGAATTTTAGCATGCACAGGTGCCCTTGGCGCGCAGTGCAGAAGTTTTCGCGCTAAGCGAGTGCCATATTCGTATTTATGGGGGCGAACTAGAAGCTTTAGGTAGAGAGGTTTTTAGCCAATATCTGCCATTTTGACCTGACTTCGAAAAGTGAAGCATCCATGGGTTAGTTCAGTTGATGTTCACACCTATTCAGCTGCAGATACATTCTCCTGCACGAAGCCTCGTCTTGCACTCTTCTTGTGCGGTATCTAAAAGCAAATTCCGTCCAAATACAAAAAATCGACAAGAGACTGGCCCCAGAACTATTGGTGACCATCGTGCCATCAACTGCTACCGCACTTTTCAAAATTAGGTCAAAACCTCACATCTGGCTAGGAACCTATCCCCAAGGGTATTTTGCTCCCTGAACACGAATATGACACCCATTTGGCATTTGAGTGTTTTCTATACTCAAAAGAGACATTCCCACAAAATGCAAAAGAACTTCCCTTCCAGAAATGCGAACCCTTCATGGCATGCCCCCGAAGCAAGACCATTGCCACTACACCATGCCGCCTTTGAACGTAGGAATTCTTCCTGGCTATTCATGCGAACCGGCTGACAACCGCGCTCGACTCCGTTTTCCTTCATTTTGATTCTAACGAGCCATCATAACTCCGTTCAGAGAATCGCTTTGCAAATTTCGAAGGCAGATTCGAGATCAGCGTCCAAAACGACGTCCCCAAAACGACGTCTAGTAAGCTACATCTCATCACAAATGGCCACTTCAACCTGACGACTCTCCCTAGTAAGAAGCCCCTTGAAAAAAAGAGAAGCGCAACACGTCCCCTTACCAGGGAGATCATTCACGACGTGGAGCGTTTTTTGAACACGGCTTTTTACATGATGTGGAGTCACTTGCATAGAGTGCCAAACTGATGTTCATTTCTCTGAACGCCTCTGGGCAGTACCAAAAAGGAGTGAAAAAGAAGTTCATGGAAACCGACTTTTTGAGTCTCAGCGAGCTTTAAATCACTTGCAGCTTTGATCAATTGCTGAGTGGAGGGTAATTAAAAGGTACTACAGGAATCCACGAACAAAATAGTAGCAAATGAGGTCTTATTTGCGGTAAGTGATTGAGAGTGGGCGCCTCTGAGCGGCTCGCCGGAATGGTTTCTTCAAGATCCGTGCGGTGTTCAGCAAGAAGGATCGGAAATCTTGTTGGATAGCGTGGAGGATCCTCAATCGGACAGGGAAGGTGGGAGTTGATGGTTGAACTCCCCTCGGCTGGCGAGTTCTTTCATTTTTTATGTTCAGCTGTTCTCGCTTTCATATGAGACTGTTTATAGATTTTGAATATCTACCATTTATGGGCATAGTCCGAGTTATACCCCATGTGTCGGTGCTATTCAACAATTTCAGTTTTCACATGCAGCTATAAGAATATTGAGTAAGAGTTTTTCTGGAAGTTGATCTTTATATGTTATTCAGTGGCCTGATCACGACAATGGAGCCACGTCTATCTACCACTGGACTCGCTATGTACACTCGTGTGAGAGACATTCAGGGCCATTTCTGACGCCAGAAGGCTTTGACGCCAGGATAAGTTTCAGAATCGTGGTCAGGACCAACGATTACCCCTATAGGCAAACTTTCAACCAAAAAAAAATTCTTTTGAACTTTCTCGAGATGTGAAAGACCCATTTGGCTACCAATAATGACCGATTCACACCTTCGGAGCTGTGTCGATGCACCGATGATGTGGTGGCCCGCATGGCAGCCGTATCGCCTATTTGTGCTGCCATAAGTCCATTCCGTGATAGCCGCAAGAACAAGTGAAAAGCTTCCCCTGGACATTTGGTCGACTTCAACGACATGCTACCTCTAACAAAAAAGTATTGTCCTTCACACATTGCCAAGAGAAGAGGCTCATCCAATCTCCTCCACTTTTTCGAATACTCCTGCAGAAGTGATGACCACCTTCTTCTTCTTTCCGTGACGTTTATTGCTTTTTATATTGAGTTTTATGGTTCTGTACCACTGAACGGGAAGGTTTCAGTAATCAGAAAAGTGCAACTTCTACAAGAATGACTTTGGGGCATAACCCAATACACACCCAAATGAGCCGAAAGTTTGCTTATAGGGATAATCATTGGTCTTGATCATGATTTTGGCACATATTTTCGGCCGTCCTCGCATTCTGGCGTCAAAATGGCCCTGAATGTTCCTCAAATGAGTTTACATAGCAAGTCCAGTGATAGAAAGACGTGGCTCCAAACTGGCGCGATAAAACAGCTGAAATTGAATGCCATTGTCGTGATCAGGCCACTGAATAACATATAAAGATCAACTTCCAGAAAAACTCTTGCTCAATAGCATGTGAAAATTGAAATTGTTGAATAGCACCGACACATGGGGTATAACTCGGACTATGCCCATAAATGGTAGATATTCAAAATTTATAAACAGTCTCATATGAAAGCGAGAACAGCTGAACATAAAAAATGAAAGAACTCGCCAGCCGAGGGGAGTTCAACCATCAACTCCCACCTTCCCTGTCCGATTGAGGATCCTCCACGCTATCCAACAAGATTTCCGATCCTTCTTGCTGAACACCGCACGGATCTTGAAGAAACCATTCCGGCGAGCCGCTCAGAGGCGCCCACTCTCAATCACTTACCGCAAATAAGACCTCATTTGCTACTATTTTGTTCGTGGATTCCTGTAGTACCTTTTGAATTACCCTCCACTCAGCAATTGATCAAAGCTGCAAGTGATTTAAAGCTCGCTGAGACTCAAAAAGTCGGTTTCCATGAACTTCTTTTTCACTCCTTTTTGGTACTGCCGGAGGCGTTCAGAGAAAATGAACAGCAGTTTGGCACTCTATGCAAGTTGACTGCCACATCATGCAAAAAGCGTGTCAAAAAAAAGCGCTCCACGTCGGAATGATCTCCCTGGAGACCGTGTTGCGCTTCTCTTTTTTTCAAGGGGCTTCTTACTAGGGAGAGTCGTCAGGTCGAAGTGGCCATTTGTGATGAGATGTAGCTCACTAGACGTGGTTTTGGACGCTGATCTCGAATCTGCCTTCGAAATTTGCAAAGCGATTCTCTGAAGGAGTTATGATGGCTTGTTAGAATCAAAATGAAGGAAAACGGAGTCGAGCGCGGTTGTCAGCCGGTTCGCATGAATAGCCAGGAAGAATTCCTACGTTCAAAGGCGGCATGGTGTAGTGGCAATGGTCTTGCTTCGGGGGCATGCCATGAAGGGTTCGCATTTCTGGAAGGGAAGTTCTTCTGCATTTTGTGGGAATGTCTCTTTTGAGTATAGAAAACACTCAAATGCCAAATGGGCGTCATATTCGTGTTCAGGGAGCAAAATACCCTTGGGGATAGATTCCTAGCCAGATGTGAGGTTTAACCTCAATTTTGAAAAAGTGCCGGTAGCAGTTGACTGGCACGATGGTTACACAAATAGGTTCTGGGCCAGTCTCTTGTCGATTTTTTGTAGTTTGACGGAATTGCTTTAGAATACCCGCACAAGAAGTGCAAGACGAGGCTTCGTGGGCAGAGAATTGTATCTGCTGCTTGAATAGGGAGAATATTCACGAACTAACCCATGGATGCTTCACTTTTCGAAGTTAGGTCAAAATGGCAGATATGGCTAGAAACCTCTACCTAAGCGTAGTTCGCCCCCATAAATACGAATATGGCATTCGCTTAGCGCGAAAACTTCTGCACTGCGCGCCAAGGGCACCTGTGCATGCTAAAATTCTCCTAGATAACGATGCGCTAAGCTTGCCAGTATAGCGAACCCACAAACTGTTTTCAGGCAATGTCAAGGAGAGCTGCTAAATGTAAGGAGCGAAGCCCACAGCCACAATCATTTTTGCCACGTTTGCGCTGAAGCAAAAAAGTTAGGCTCAGCAGTAATCCGATCCCATGACCTGTTGCGTGGTAAACGCGGAGGGAAAGAACTCCATAACTCCGTTCAGAGAATCGCTTTGCAAATTTTTAAAGGCAGATTCGAGATCAGCGTCCAAAACCACGTCTAGTGAGCTACATCTCATTACAAATGCCACTTCGAGATGACGAGCTTCCCTAGTTAGGAAGAGCGGGCGAATGTTTTTCCTCCCACTAAAGTTATGTACACGGCAGTTCCGATGAGCTCATTTTAGGCTACGGAAGTGACTGCATCGAAGGCAGCTATCGTCGAGCGTGTATCACGGTTGCTCCGAACTTATCGTAAAAGTTTGGTGGCTGTTCTGGAAGCGTTCGTCTACAACCCAGTGATAAGCTGGCGACTGCTAGAGTGTTGGTGCTTCTAATCTCTTTACCATCCTTTGTAAATCCTTTCATTTACCGGCTTTGTAGATTTATTGGTTGTTTTCTATTTATATTGTCCCGATTTATCAGCCGAGTATGGTAATAGTTTCTAACGGCGAATTTCAGTTAGTGAGCGGCCACTGGGCATTTTATAATACAATCTATCAAAACAAAATGCTTTAGGAACGAGGCCGTACCTGATGAGAAGCATGACGTCACTCGAAGGAAGACGCTACACAAAGCGCCGAATCGTTCGAGAACATGTCATCAACAGAATTGAGCACGAAATAGCCGGTAAGTCCTTAATTTCTTGACGACGGTGGTAACTAGTAACTTGTAGAAGTCAGTCTCGGCCAACTGAGTAGTACTTCCATACTCTTGTTCAGGTAGCGAATTCGAAGTGGACATACATGAACAAATTGATCGCTTTGTTGAGCAAGCAACACTTCATGGGAATCTTTGCCAATGTTATATAGGATGGTGCCATTCTGCTGGTGCAACAACTGCTCATTTTGTCGTTGCTTTTTTTGTGGTAAGTATATCTTGAACCCAACCGTTCGCCATCTCTCTTTAGAGATATGAGTATCAAAAGTCATTGAAGTCAACTTGTCCTGGTAACCAAGTACCAGTTAATGTTGTGCAATTGATGTACCTAAGAGAGAATCGGTATCTGTAGTGTTCGTAGTAACTGCTTCTTTATCAAGTTGTTAGGGAATCAAAGCAGTTGTTTTATATTGTTAGTGGATACTCAAGTGAACGATTACATTCCTAGGTGGGCTTTCGCTTTTTTGGAAAATATTATTTTGGTGCGTTGGTGCGTGAAGTTGTGCGTTACTTCTTGTGACCCGCAATTGCATAGCATAGCTAGCTGGAAAATCTCAAACTGCTTCACGAACATGACAGGATCTTTCTCGCTCAGCCGTGCTGGATGTTTACTTCACGAGAATACGAAAAAAATTCACGGTAACTATTGGTAATAGTCTAAAAAGGTGCAAAAGTTCATGGGCCACCGGTGGCTTATGTTGTCCTACTTAGCTCTCGCTTATGGGAAATCGGTGGCTCATGATGTCGACAGCACCCGAAATGCTATTATGGTAAGTGGATGAGGGAAGGTAGTCGATAATGAGCACCAGAGTTTCATTCCAAACTTTTTCCGCTGCCTTTGTGGGTCTCCCATTGAATAGTGGACATAATAAAGTGAAGTATCGCTTTGTTATAATAAAGTACACACGATTCGTGAAATGTGGGCTGAATAAAAGCAGTGGGAGCAGTGGAGGATTATCATCAACCCGTGCACGGTCGCTTGTGCTTTCTCCACGCTATCAGCATCGAAGGATGAAATTGGTCACCTTGGCTTCTTCTACTGTGCATAGCTCATTCAGTAATGGGAGATGATTGTCAAGTCTCCCATTCGACATTCGGAGTGTACAAAGGGAAGTTCCCTCGCAATCCGTTCAGAAGTCACTTCATGAACTTTGTACGTTATCTCAAAATGATCAGTTTTCTCAGAAGGCTATTGTGATTTCACTATTAAGTGAACAATTTGCAGAAGGATTCTGACTTGGTCAAACAATTAAGGATGCAGATAGATGGTGCGTCTTTCGACGTTATTGAGATTCAGAAGGTATGTGTCGTATCAGTTTGTGAACTGCAGATACCTTTTACATTGCTCCCTAAGGGCAAACTGTACAACCATCTCCGAGGACGTCCTTTGCCATATGCGAGGAAAATGGGTTGGCAGCAGTGCCGTCCCAGGAATAGTTCGTGATGGCGAATCCCGTCCTCCTCCCTACATTCCTCACCTTCCTTCTTTTCCTCCCGTCACTGCCTCTCTTTCCTCTTGATTTTGCCTTCCCTTCGAATGCATTTAACAGAATGCACAAATTCAACAAATGATTGTAGAGAAGAATACCTCTGGATCCTCGACCGAGAGAATGCTGGTTAACAGAAGACTAGAAACCGCAGCCGTGCAAGTGTAACAACTTTGTCACATGACCGTGCGGGGAAGTAAGTGAAAGGCCTCCTTAGGAGTTCTGCCGCCTTGGGGACTCCGCCTACCGTTCTCATTGCGCTCAAAACAATGAGTGAACACGCAGTCAAAGTCAGAGAACAACCAGACGTGAGAGTTCGCAGGCAAGTAGCGCGTTCGGCCATGACTGGGCGTGCGACGACGCAGGAGCAGTCCGGAATGATACCCGAGTATCATTGAACTCTGGATCCGTTCTGTGCATCCTTAAGGAGGGGGGGGCAGGGTACGGCGACATGCTGGAGCTGTGGATTATTCGTCCACATGTGACTAAATCCATCGAAATATGTCACGTTGGCGGACGTGGCGAGCGACACCATACTGAAAAGACAATTGCGGTGCCTCTTGAGTTTCAGTGTTCGAGATCTTCTATTGCATAGTTCTGTGATATCTCCATTTTCAGGCCGACAATTCTAGACACTACATGACAATTGGCAGTGATGCAAAGGCGAAGCCAATTCACGAAGAGGAGTTTGCCGCCTATGCTAACAAATGTGGCAAAATCTGAGAAATGTGCCTACTCCGTTCAGAGAATATGAGGCATGACTGCATTTAATCACTGAATGCAGAGTAAATCATTTTTCGCACCAATCTTATGGCAATAATTTCACATATTCAAGTTCATTACATTTCAATCAGACGAGGCAGTTCCCCTAAATCGATTAGCAACCAATTACAGTTGAAGGGGCAGAGCAGCCGAGCGGCTCGCCCCTTCAACTGTAATTGGTACATAACACTTTCGCTGCTTCTCCAGATCCAGTTTACAAGTCGTAATCTGCTCAAACCTGTGACTCTCGTAGAGCTGGACTAAGCTTGTCCACTGATCATGGTAAAACCTGTCAACTCTTGTGAGTTCTCAGTACAGCTCTTTTGATGGGTAGCGTCGCCGGGACGCGGTAAAAGTGCAAAATGCACCCCTGATTTTGCTGAGAGTGATTGCGTTAGGAGTGAAACGAAAAGTAAGTTTGGAAATCCAAATATTTCACAAGAACCGTGGGTCAAGTAGACTACGACATAACAGATATGTATTGCTACTTTTGGCTGTACATTACTTATTGTTGTATTGTATTGCACTGTTATTGTCTACGACCAAGAAACACCGGTGTTTGCTGGTGCGACGCGTGGCGATTTAACATAGTCTCGCCACATACTCACTTTCTCCCTCCGTCAGAGTGAACTAAAATTATCATAGAGTCGAAACACGCTCGTCTTGCCACATTCCCACCGCTCCCCCGTCGACTCCGTTGCCGTAAACAGAAAGTGTCATCACAGAACCGCGAACGGGCCATTGAACAACGATAGGTCGGGAGCCTAAGTGAGTTGAAGATTTGACGGTTTCGTGTGCAACAAAGCGAGCATGAGCCGACGAATCTCCATTGGTGCTGTTGCTAGCTTGAGATGATCTGAACAATGACCGCATTACATCGTGGAACACTGAAAGGATTATGGGCGCAGACAGTTGAGGGGGTGTCACACTGCGGTAAGCTGCTACATGTCTCAATAAGAAAACATAGATGATATTATATGACACGTTCGAGGCGGCGTGTATACTACGGGGAGTACACAACAAACTTCTCTTCGGCGAATCGTGCGCAGTCGTCATCCTGGCAGTTGATTAAAGCGGCAAGTCGCGAGGCGGCTGCGGCTTGTTATGAGAGCTTCAATCAGCTGTCTCCTGCCTATTCTAGCCATTTTCTCCCTAATTTGCACTATTTTGGTTGCTTTTCTCAGACTAGTTGTTCCTTGTCTTCACGAGGTAAATTATGATTAACACACTGACGACGCGTGATAAGCATTGAATGCACACTTTGTGGGCCACGTGGGACCACGTGCATTGAATACGAATCACTATCAACAAATCCATATCTTCACTAGTGCATGATTTTGGTTTAGTTTCTCCTATTCATTCTACAGTTCACCTCTTATGGTTAGTATACTCGTACAGCGCGTATTGCAATAATTCAGTGACACTCATAGAGGATCCTGCGATCTCTATTTCTTAGTTTTACACTTCCAATGTGAACTGCTCAAATAATTGGGAAGATGGGCGCGCCATGCTCACCAGTTTGGTCCATCCCAGCGAAGCTTAAAGACACATGGTACGATCACACATAGTTTGGGTGTGCGTGACTAATTGCCCCCAGCTGTCGAAGCGTAGCGGTTTCCCCGTCCTAACATGCGCAGGAATGGAGATACAGGACTATACTTTTTGCGGAGGCAGATTCCGCGTTATTGCAAGCATCCCGTCGTATGGTGCGCTGTGCGGCGTGCGGCTCCCTGGCTTATTGCCAAGTCCTCTAATTGCGCTTTGGAAAACACGCAAAACACAATTCCATGATGTGGATAACATTTGAGGTGCTGCAAACTTAGAGCCGAAGATGATGACGAGGGGCAGACCTCAAGAGCAACTGTGCTGTGAGTGGATTCCTGCCCAACTAGTACGAACGGAAATCTGTGTCAATTCTGCTAAGAGTAATCATAGGTCCAGCGACTGCAGAGCAACTGAAAAGAACTGTTGGTACTGTGACAGAGTCTGCGGCACAGCTCTCGGCTTCCTGATATATGATGACCGTGGGCATCACAGAGCCCTGTGCAATCCCGGACTACAAGGACAAGATCACGGAAAGGATCAAGAGAAGTCAAGGAAGAAATAAACAATATCAAGTATCAATAAGCGGCGCCCGGAGTGTAGCGAAAACGCTACCTCTCATACAATATGGTAAACTTTATTCAAGTGTTCAAGTTCATTGAGTTGTGTTGGTCCTCAGTTATGTTTGGCTTACTCATTCATTGCAGAATAATCGTCATTCAATTTTCCGCCAAGATATCGGTCGAATGGTCGAAAGTGCAAGATCGCGCGGGAAAGAGCCCTATTAAAGGGTGACTCTTAGCAGGGACCGGCCTCTGCGCTCTGTTCTCATAGATCCATAAAAAATATCCGTTGCACATCAATATTCAGTATTCGGTACTATAAATACAAGGTTAACAAGGTATTCTAGTTGGTATTCTAGTTATTCCACTAACTGATGGTGTTGGATAATAAACTAATTAGTCTTTCGTCTTCAAAGGGCATATACTCAATATCATCAATATCCAATAATATAACTGAATCAATATCCGCGTGGTCAGTGGACTCAAGAGACTGAAAGGCGAGCTTCACCAAACCCCCTTACCCCCAAACCTCATGGGATGTCAATCGAACACATGGAGGATTGCTTACGCGATCTTTAGACTTTGAAAGCTCTGTACGAATGGTATGAAGTTCATCGTGTCCTCGAGCAGAGAGAGTCCATTGGGCAACTCTTGCACGTTGCAGGGACGAATGGAGACGTTACTGGCGCCCGCTCGAGGAACTCGATGATCAACGGGAGCACAGGTGGTGCAGGAACATGATTAGGAACAGCATGGTGGTCCCCATACATAATACCAGACAGCTCGCCGGCCGACGCCGGCGCGCCTCCTGTGATACGGCCCGGTTTTGACACGCGTACCTTCTTTTACGTGTTTGGATATACGACAATTATCCGACATTTCTTCCATCTGTACACCTTCATTCAATATTTGTTATTTTAGGATAAATAAAAATCTGCACACATGTTCAACACTCCTTGACCAGCAACGTCACAC
>MU953515.1:0-17357 GCA_036418165.1 Cooperia oncophora | reverse complement strand
GCTAACTACTAGATATTATAGGCCTTGGAGTTTTGAAGTGGTTAACTGAAAAGTAATTCGTAATCGAGGAGGTTGATAGCTAGAGAAAGTCGCGAAGGCGAGGGAGAAACTATTGCTAAGAGCCTACGTGCCGTACTTATATGCTGTACTTCCCATCCAGTCAGGGTGGTCTGGTTGATATAACTTACAGCGGTTCAAAGTAGCACTAGAAATCAGGGCACGTCCTGAAAAAGATTTTGCAAAGCACGATCTCTAAAAATTTCTTCATCTAGTGCAACTCTTTTTCCGTCCTACCTACCATTTCACCAAACTTTCCCCAACTTCCTACCACTTTCCCTGATTTCCCAGAAACTCTCCATCTTTCCCCAAAAAGCTGCCATCTAGCGGGAAAAGGAGGGGTGGGGTAAGGGAGAGAGAGAGAGAGAGAGAGAGAGAGAGATAGAGAGAGAGAGAGAGATAGAGAGAGACGACGTTTTCAGAAAATTGAAGCATCTTCAACGCCCGGGATAATAGTTCAAAATGAGCGGAGATCCCACGCCTTGATGCTGCCATCCTAGCTTGAGCCTGTCTTACGAAGGCAGATTCTAATAGCGGGTTTGGCAGCACCAAGCTTGAGATCTGCGCCCCTTTTGACCTACTATGTCGAGCTTGAGG
This sequence comes from Cooperia oncophora, assembly GCA_036418165.1. Classification (NCBI taxonomy): domain Eukaryota; kingdom Metazoa; phylum Nematoda; class Chromadorea; order Rhabditida; family Trichostrongylidae; genus Cooperia; species Cooperia oncophora. The sequence goes on along the minus strand of MU953515.1, from coordinate 16,703 downwards.
CTGCTGAACGGGAAAGTCAACAATCGAAAGTTTTTCTTCTCTCAACCCGATACTACCATAGGCGGGCTCGTGCATACCGGGCTGTAAAAAAATTGTCGCCATGGTGCGTTTGTATCACAATGTTTGGGAGTGTCTCTGGCCGTGCTGCATGTTGCTTATTTGGTCTGCTTTGACGCATTGGGCACATGTTGTTATGTAAGCGAAAGGGAGAGGGATATAGGCCTAAGCGCACCTATAGCGCTGCGATACCGAGCTTGAAAAGCCATCCACATCCGCACAGCGTTCAGAAGCTACTGCAAAGAAGGTAAAGGTAAGGTATGAGCTTGCCATTAAGATCATCAATCGAGTGTGCAAAGGTAAGAGTGACGTGGGTGAATTTGGGAGAGTAGAGCAAGTTTACTCACTTTACGACATATTTCAGGCCTTATCTCGAAACTCTGCTACTCATTCCGGTCTCGTTTACCGCTATTTCTGTATGCGTTATGTATCTGGTAGTTGTTCGCCCGTTTCGTAAAACAGCTATACGACTCGTGAAGCAAGTGCTAGAGACATCATCCTGGACCGTACCACAATGTAGAAAAGTAACGCCGTCTAATCGGATATCGCAGAATGCCCCCAGTGATCGAGTGTGCATCCGTTATAGTAATAATTAAGTTTAATTTGATGTATTATATTGAGTGTTGAATAAAAAATTGGAACTGTTCGACACAAGTGCAATTCTGGATTGCCATTTTACGCTGCGTTCAGACTTTGCGACAACGCACTGCGACGCGCTTCCATTGTAATAGCTCTTCAATAGCACAGAAGGGAACGCAGTTAGGCAGCGTTCATACTTCGCGACAGCAGCGGCGATCGCCGCGATCGTCGGTACATGGCAGAGCGCGCCCCAACGCTATTACTTGCGCTCCGAAGGCTTTTGGGAAGAAGCGACTCAATTTCATGCTTTTTTTTCCTTTAACTGCAATTTTCTTAGATACTGAAGCTTGGTTTGACACAAAGAAAGGTGAACCCAACTTAATGGCTTTTGTTTTCTATTTTCTTTCTTGATTCAGGATAAAAATCGCGCGCGTGAGAGCTTCATTCAGGATCCTTCTATTCTATAAAGCAGTAACTTTGTGTGTCGGTTTGTCGGTCTGTATGTATGTAAGTATGTATGTTTGTCCGTCCGCAAAATGCTTCACGGGTTCGAGTTCGCTGGAGGCGAAAACGACCGCTAGGCAAACAGGCAAATCGGTGCGGAAGTATCAATCCAATGTTTTGATCGTGATATCGGCCTCCGCTATATAAGACAACCATTCGGTAGCTCCGAGCCATTGCACGAGCTGCTGGCGTGGCAGCTGGACGTGTGCTCGTGGGGGCAGGGTGGGGTGGGGCCGAGAGGGGGGGGGGGGGCACTGCCCCCCCCCTCTGCTTCCTTCCCCTGCGCGTGCTCAGCCCGATCTGAGCATGCGCAAGAGAAGGAAGCAGAGGGACGGTCCGACTGGAACACTGCGGCGTTTTTTCAAGGATATGATATAGGTTATGGCACAGGAACCTGTGGGTGACAAGATTTGCTAGCTGATAAAGGGAGTTAGAGTGGAAAGCACAACATACTCATAACGCGGTACACAGCATCAGTTAGGCGTTGATTTCAGCAAATGATATCAAGGGGAAGGAGAAGGCGACGGCGGGTGACAGGAAATGATAACTGATAGGGTCTGATAGAGAACGATGCAGTTGTTGCTCAGTCAAAAGCTGAAGCCTCTTCACCACGAAATTATGGAGTTTTAGTTATAACGACATTGATGACGGGTGACAAGCAATTTTATCAGTTGATAAGTAAAGATAAGGGGACATTCTCACGACATCTCTGACCACTATACTGCCAAAAAAAGCCTCTCAGTAAGCAAAATTCTCCCACAGCGATAGCACTAAAAAATGTACTCATCCCACTAGGGGGGTATATACTTCGCCTGAAACAGGAAGTTTGGAAAAATCAAAAACTTCAATATTGGAACACACTTTATGCGTTCAGTGAGTATTTAACTTCTTTTTTGCTTTTCAACTTTTAATCACTGATGAGAACGAATAACGAAGTAGTTTGTGAGATATTGTTTTTGAGTATGCCTGATGTATGCAAGTATGAGGGGTGCAGATTTCGCTAGGTTACTCTGTCTATTATGATTCGCCACTAGCGCGCAATATGAGCAGCTCAGGCAATTAACAAATTCCTTTCCGTGCGCCTGGCGAAGCCAGGCCAGCTCGGCGAAGCCGAGCTGAAAAGAAGGAGGAGAGCTCGGCGTCAGCCGGGCGATCCGACTGGTAGGTTTTTATTGTTTCTTTTTCATTCGTCGAGCTTATACATGAGGTTATAAAGTTTTCACCTGTTGATGTTGCGTAAAATGATTAGTGTTTTGGTTCCTAGGTGAGTTTCTTTCTGTTTCTTTTTTTCTTCGTTGTTTGAACTCGACTTGTAAACTATAAATGTTTTGGAAGTTGGAACAGTTCAGACGATAGGAATTTTAAGGCGCTCCATAATTAAACAATTGAACAATAGAACAAAAGAAACAAAAGAAGCTCACCCAGGACCAGGAAATGGAGTTGGCCGACCTAAAAAGAAGTGAAACTTCTTCACCTCCAGATCCGCATATGTATAGAAAGTCGTAAGTTATCAGTTAGTAGCCATTATTAAGAGAAAAGAAGGTCTCACAAGTTGGATTTCCTTTTTTATCAAGCGAGCAGTCCATAATCGTTGGGCGCGCTCTGCCACTTACGAGGCCGCCGCGATCGCCGCTGCTGTCGCGAAGTATGAACGCTGCCTTACAGATGAATCGCGATCGGCGCCGGCCGCTAGTGTTTCAAGGAAATATGGGATAATTTGAAGATCCAGCATGGTTGAAAGGATCCTATCAGAAGGGTCGTGTTAGGCCGTTAAAGAAGGTGGAGGAAGTGTCGCAAACGAAGAGTCGATTAGCATCAAACATTGCAAATGTGTCACACTCGCGATGTTTTGGAAGAACGAATCAACGCAGTATTAAACCATCTGCACCCCCTAATGTCTGGTATTACTGTTGTACTCTACAGCTTTTTGCGTACGTACATTGACAGCTTGTGTACCGGCCTTAAAGGCAGTTGGCACGATGATTGGTGCTAAAATGCTAGCTAAAGCTAAAAGCTAAAATGCTGTATTACCGAAAATGATTGTTGTGGCAGAGGTTAAGGGTATGCGGGGGCCCAGTGTTTGGATGGCAGATTGCAAGGCCGGGGGGATGGGGGTTCATCTAACGGACTAATGGAGCATGCACACATTTGTACAAAATCATTTAGCAAGGCTGACTTTGCGACGAAAAGCACCAAAGGGATTTAAGAAACAGCAATGATACCGTCATCTAGTGCACAGTCGAAATAGCTTGTTTATATAAACAATGGCAGCATATACAAAGCAGGTTGTCAAATTTTTTCTTTAAATTCGCTTGCACAGGATACACGCTCGTCGGACGTTGGCGAGTGTAGCACAAAGAGTGGGAAGAAAGTGTGTCATCAGCACAGTGATGTCATCAAAAAAAGAACGTTTAGTTATCCTAAGTAATATCCTGACGGGGGGGTGGTCCGCCGGTCTATAACTGGGAGTTTTTATGAGCTTTCAGAAGTCTTCGGTGGTCGCCGGTCTATAAAACTGGGAGTTTTTGAGCCTTTCAGAGGTCTCAAGGTGCTTCACCTTCACCACTTCTGAGCTCTAGCTTCATCATGAATGCGCATGCCGCCTGCTTGTTGCACTACGGTTAGGACCTAATAGTTAATATGCTTCGCGTGCTGAACTTGTTTTAGTGAATCGTCCTCCGTCATACTGCCTTTCTATCGAAGGTGTATAGGGCTGGAAAGGGTTCCACATCAGATGATGGAAAAACTAGTCCGCCACCAAATACCACGACGTCGCCATCATCAAGAAAATGGATCAGGTTCGAAAAACCCCTCATCAGATGATAGGAAAGCTGGTCCGGAGAAGAATGTCGTGAACTCGCCACCATCAGAGAAGATGAATGCATCCAGTCTCTCCGTAACAGCACTATATGAGAGCTATCTGTCCAATTTTCAGAGTCAACAACGAAATCTCCGGCATCAACTCCAATGACAGCTGGCTTTTCGCTTCTGATTCCGCTTATGCTATCAAAGCTCAACTTTTGATTCGAAAAGAATTGTTGCCGAAGAAATAAGTGGTAGATCCGCAGTGCTTGTACAGAATTGGTATGCCTCCTTTGCATGGCTAGGACGATCCTCTATTCCGTAGAGGGCTCAAAAATTCTAAACTAGATTTATGCTTCGTGTTCAATGTCAGCATTCAGAGAACTTTCTGTGCAGCGCTGATAGCGCTTATTAGAAAATCGAATTGTTGCTTTCATAGCAATTTCAAGTGCTGAGAGCTATCTCGCGTCGCTTTTTCTAGTTCGAGCGTGTCGGTCAAGGAGGTCATCATTAGGGCCTCTTTCGTACAGATGGCGCTCGTGTTGCGTTGGCGACGTTTGCGGAGCTAACAGTGACTCGCACCTAGTTCCAGTTTGTTCGATTGGGGACGTAGCACCTTTGAGTTCTTGGTGCATAATAAAGTGTGTGACATCTATGAGTATCTTTTAGTCCTAGACTCTTCCTGTGCAGTAGCCTCGTGGGCATTTTCGTATACGAGGAAAGAACGATATCATCGACCGAAAACCTAATTTACATACGCATAAAGTCTCTCTGGTTTTCTTTGCTCCGAATTCGCGTATTCACATTACGCATTGAAGGGACCAAACGCATTACGAAGTAAAAAAAATACGGGAAGCAAGTAAAATCTTAGTAAACTAATTCTTCCAAGCATAACAGTGTTCCCTCTATAGAGTCCCCTTGAAAAAAACATAAGAACTCTCGAGTAAACCATAGAGTTATGAGTGAGTATACATTCAGTACTCCCAACCCAAGGATGCTCCCACGGTTTCTCCACGCTCCATATTGTTTGGGGAGCGTGGCAAAACTTCGCTTTATAAAGCCGCCACGCTTCGCTCTCGGACCGAAATCCTAAAGTCGGCACTCGTCAAATCGCTGTGCTAGTGAGAGCGAGTCGAGCAGAACGGTAGTAAAAAACCACAGTAACTTTACAGGACATGTTTACCGTTCCCAAGAAGAGATACACCGTTTCCGTGTGATGGTGACCAGTCCCCTCGGCAGACTTGCAGGGCTTCTCATTGTTTGCGCCCCTTCGTAACTCGAAAATTTTTGTCGAGGTTATGTCATTTGCTGTATCATGAAGAGCTCTCTTATTCCAGTCTGCTCCACAAAAATAAGCAGCTGCAATCAAATCATGGACTATGGCGCAATCGCAGTATGTACACGTATTATCACATAACCGCTATCTTTTCACATATATTAACAGAATAACATGGTCGCTATCGTGGGCCTTGTGTGTCTTTGACCTGCTGGGAATGGTAGACAGAAGGCGGAAGCTATCTGAAAATCTGATCCCCCTCCGCTCGAATATAGACGCATCTTCCACGAAGTCTCTCCTCGACATTGAATAAAACTGGGCGTAAGGTTACTGTAGCCCCGCAGTGTACGCAATGGCACACAGCCGCATCTGTACGAAAGAATGGCGCCCATATCATTGATGCATGGCACCACGTCGACAAAACACTTATGGACCACCTCTATTCGAGCATGGACAACCGCATTTGAAATTTCGAAAGAATGGGGCTGCAATAGATTATTGAAATGACGATTTATTAAATTTGTTGTACACTTGTTGTTTTCTGAATCGATTCGTTTAGTGGAAGTATACTTGTGGGACATTGTCAGAGTGAGAAATTTCAAAATAAAGAAAGTTGAAGTTGCTCTGGAAAGTCAGCGTTTCGGACGGGCTTGGGAATTGCAAATTGGCCCTCGGTAATTACCACATTTGGTATACCTCGAGGCTTCTTTGAAGATTCGCTCGGGTGTAGGAGGTGTGGTGAAGTATTATGGGTGGAAGTATACTTTTGGGACGCAGTATACTTAGCGAATTATAAAGTTGGATACTCTTTTCGAGGAGTGCAACTTTTCATGTGACACTGATCCCTGCATTAGCGTCAAGACCTTCATGCAATATGTTCATTTGAAAGGGTTGCAAGGATTACGCTCCTGAATCACCCTGTTCTATATTGATCTGTCCCAGTCGCGAAGAGACGGCAGGCGATATACCGAAAGGCAGGGGTCACGACTTGTGGATCAACCATGTGTCATGAGTATCACCAAGATAGAAATCAAGCGGAATGAGAAATTGAAGAGAACGACTTTTTTACCGATGCGACCATTCCAGCGATCCAGCGCAGCTTTGGATTGCCCAAAAATCTCGGATCGATACGCATCTAATCCTCTGAAAGTGAGATGGCCGAGCCATCAGACAGTGACGCGGCCAGATTTGGGAGGGAGTACTGGAGGACAATAGCATCAAAGATCTTTAATCAGCTGACTCTAAGTGTTGGTTTTTGATAACCAAGCCCGTTTTCACCCTGCGCATTATCGCTTGAGAAAGGGGAATCATATTATACAACGTCAGATCCTTCTAGCTGCTTCGAATAGACAATTCTTGCAAAGGCCTTTGATTTTATCCAGAACAAATGACCAATTTTTTGAATAGCGAATTTTGCCACAAAACATGGAGCAACTTACTGTATTCCACAAGAATCATACTCTGCACAAACGCGGCAGAGGAACTTTTGTGTCAGCGTTGTTTCCCCACAACATCCCGTATTGCGGGGCGACACAGCTCCAGAGGTAATATAACGCAGGCGAAACCCGAGGTCTCGAGCAGATGTGTCGTGTTCCGTGCTCCTCTCCCTCTTACACTATCTAGTTTGCAGTATACTATCCTCTGGTCTCTTTTATGCATGGTAAGAGGTTTCATAGGCTAAAATCTACCGCAAAAGGTTTCCTGCACTGGGGATTCACTTAGCACCTCAGATGATTGCTTGTCTGGTACACACTCCCCGCCCTCTCGACGTGCTGCACAATATACGTCCTGCCGCCCTGAAATGTACTTTCAACGGGAATACTGTGGGCGAGTAACACATTACCTCTCCCTTTCATGGTCGAGTTGAAATGTGAATGAATAAATCCCTCGCTTTTTGCTCATTTCTATCCTGATTCAGAAAAGAGAATAGAAAAGCCCCATCATCCGCAGCGAACCAGAATTGAGTTGTACTGTTTAGTCACTTACGAGATGATGTCGACTTATTAATATTTCCAGTTATTTCGGATTAGTTTGATGAATGAAAGTTTTGTACTTTTTTTACATATCCGAGTTCTCTACAAAGCAAGTTTCGCTGTACAGGACTCAGCACACTGACACCTTTGCGCTGCTCGTTACTGGCTACCGCACTCATTACGACCCCCCTCTCCTGGCGGCCAAATACGACCCCCTGTTGGGGATTCCCCAACCAATGATTGCCCTGTATGGGCGGCAGTTCTGAAAGAGAACCTCGTCTTATTCATATCTTCTAGAACCGCTTCACATTGCAGAAAGACGTGAACATCGTATTTTGTCGTGATCATGTGGTATACAATCGAATGAACACTTCCCAGCTTGTTGGTTTCTACGAAACCTTCGAAAAACATGCGGTGTATTTCCTAATTCAACGAAACACCATGGTAGCTTACGGTATAACGACGAATATTGTGGTAGTTTTCTCTTTGTACGTGCTGAAAACGAGTAAAGTCAACTTAATGAGCTCTTTCCGGAATCTCATGTACTGCAATGTCATATTTCCTGCTTTGGCATGCAATGTTGTCTGTCTTCTGTTAATCCCATACATATTGGTACCATATCCCATAGTGCTTAACTTGGCACCATTGAATTCCGGTCGTGAATTCGCATTGGTTTATCTAGCCATAGCTTTTTGGTTTGGATTTATGAGCTACCTTTCTGCTTCATATTCGATATCACTGAATTATATTTCTGTATGTCATTCTGAGTTTATGAAATCAACCGGGTTTTGGATTATGAAATGGCTTGCCCTTGTTCTTCCATGTATCCTTCTGATAGCTTTAACAATCCTTGTACCATTGTTAGTCCTGCGTGACACGCTGTCAATCCCGTCACTTTTGGCGGCAGATGCAAGAAATGCAGTCGTCGTGGCGAAATTCGCTCCTCTCGTGCTGTACTTCATATCGAGCGGTCTGGACCTTTGGCTAGGGTCAATAATTGTGCTTTATATTACAACGGTCATCTCTAGCGCTGCAATGATTACCAGGTAAATTTTCCTGCTTCTCGATTTTGACCACGATGTCTTCTTTTCTCTGAAAATATTTTTAATTAAATACTCTTTCGGCGGTCTTTAAGGCGGCTTACGTATGCTCCGTTGTGTCCGTTCACGGCTCGGCACGTTTTTCGCGTGCAATTTTCGGGGTTACTGTATGCGCTCTGTTCTCCTGAAATCATGGGAGACGGGCAAGAGGAATCGCAAATTGCCGCTTCGTCGCGCGCGGTATTGGGCGCGACGTGCTCTTATTTGCTCTACCCTTTCGATTGGAGCATCGCATTTCATATAGACAAGGACAAGTGCGTTGCGGTGTGCCGGCCTGTTATTTCTGGTCATACGTTGTCTATTCTCGATCAGTATGACTTAAAATCGTCGTCATTAGCGGGCGCGACGTCGCACGCGACGCCCACTGGCGCGGCGGATTACGATTCTCTTGCCCATAACCTAAAATTATAATCTTGCTGTCGCTTGCGACTACACTACCCCCAACCTCCTCCACCTCATTTGACAGAATAAAATTTCGACAGAATAAAATTTTCCCGAATTTTCGTTTAAATTCTCGCAAGGCTTTTCGTTAAACCTTATGTTGATGAAAATGAACGCTTTATAGGATTGTTCTTCGAATGCGGTCGAAAAAGCACGAATTCTCCACCAAAACGTATCGTCTTCATCTGAATGTTGTTCTTGCTCTTCTGATGTACTGCGCTATAGAATTCATTCAATTTGGCTTACCCGTCGCTTTCTTTGTGATTAGCGTAATGCTCCAGCTGCCGTGGTTCAACGAACTGTGAGTATTTTACCGTGGAACTAAGCATTTTCCAAACTTACAGCAGTTCAAAGTAGCACTAGAAATCAGGGCACGTCCTGAAAAAGATTTTGCAAAGCACGATTTCTAAAAATTTCTTCATCTAGTGCAACTCTTTTTCCGTCCTACCTACCATTTCACCCAAACTTTCCCCAACTTCCTACCACTTTCCCTGATTTCCCAGAAACTCTCCATCTTTCCCCAAAAAGCTGCCATCTAGCGGGAAAAGGAGGGGTGGGGTAAGGGAGAGAGAGAGGGAGAGAGAGGGAGAGAGAGGAGAGATAGAGAGAGAGACGACGTTTTCAGAAAATTGAAGCATTCTTCAACGCCCGGGATAATAGGTCAAAATGAGCGGAGATCCCACGCCTTGATGCTGCCATCCTAGCTTGAGCCTGTCTTGCGAAGGCAGATTCTAAGAGCGGGTTTGGCAGCACCAAGCTTGAGATCTGCGCCCCTTTTGACCTACTATGTCGAGCTTGAGGCTGCTGAACGGGAAAGTCAACAATCGAAAGTTTTTCTTCTCTCAACCCGATACTACCCCAGGCGGGCCCCTCGTGCATACCGAGCTGTAAAAAATTGTCGTGGTGGTGCGTTTGTATCACTATGTTTGGGAGTGTCTCTGGCCGTGCTGCGTGTTGCTTATTTGGTCTGCTTTGACGCATTGGGCACATGTTGTTATGTAAGCGAAAGGGAGAGGGATATAGGCCTAAGCGCACCTATAGCGCTGCGATACCGAGCTTGAAAAGCCATCCACATCCGCACAGCGTTCAGAAGCTACTGCAAAGAAGGTAAAGGTAAGGTATGAGCTTGCCATTAAGATCATCAATCGAGTGTGCAAAGGTAAGAGTGACGTGGGTGAATTTGGGAGAGTAGAGCAAGTTTACTCACTTTAGACATATTTCAGGCCTTATCTCGAAACTCTGCTACTCATTCCGGTCTCGTTTACCGCTATTTCTGTATGCGTTATGTATCTGGTAGTTGTTCGCCCGTTTCGTAAAACAGCTATACGACTCGTGAAGCAAGTGCTAGAGACATCATCCTGGACCGTACCACAATGTAGAAAAGTAACGCCGTCTAATCGGATATCGCAGAATGCCCCCAGTGATCGAGTGTGCATCCGTTATAGTAATAATTAAGTTTAATTTGATGTATTATATTGAGTGTTGAATAAAAAATTGGAACTGTTCGACACAAGTGTAATTCTGGATTGCCATTTTACGCTGCGTTCAGACTTTGCGACAACGCACTGCGACGCGCTTCCATTGTAATAGCTCTTCAATAGCACAGAAGGGAACGCAGTAGGCAGCGTTCATACTTCGCGACAGCAGCGGCGATCGCCGCGATCGTCGGTACATGGCAGAGCGCGCCCCAACGCTATTACTTGCGCTCCGAAGGCTTTTGGGAAGAAGCGACTCAATTTCATGCTTTTTTTTCCTTTAACTGCAATTTTCTTAGGATACTGAAGCTTGGTTTGACACAAAGAAAGGTGAACCCAACTTAATGGCTTTTGTTTTCTATTTTCTTTCTTGATTCAGGATAGAAATGAGCGCGTGAGAGCTTCATTCAGGATCCTTCTATTCTATAAACCAGTAACTTTGTGTGTCGGTTTGTCGGTATGTATGTATGTATGTATGTATGTCTGTCCGTCCGCAAAATGCTTCACGGGTTCGAGTTCGCTGGAGGCGAAAACGACCGCTAGGCAAACAGGCAAATCGGTGCGGAAGTATCAATCCAATGTTTTGATCGTGATATCGGCCTCCGCTATATAAGACAACCATTCGGTACACTCCGAGCCATTGCACGAGCTGCTGGCGTGGCAGCTGGACGTGTGCTCGTGCGGGGGCAGGGTGGGGTGGGGCCGAGAGAGGGGGGGGGGGGCACTGCCCCCCCCCTCTGCTTCCTTCCCCTGCGCGTGCTCAGCCCGATCTGAGCATGCGCAAGAGAAGGAAGCAGAGGGACGGTCCGACTGGAACACTGCGGCGTTTTTTCAAGATATGATATAGGTTATGGCACAGGAACCTGTGGGTGACAAGATTTGCTAGCTGATAAAGGGAGTTAGAGTGGAAAGGACAACATACTCATAACGCGGTACACAGCATCAGTTAGGCGTTGATTTCAGCAAATGATCAAGGGGAAGGTGGAGAAGGCGACGGCGGGTGACAGGAAATGATAACTGATAGGGCCTGATAGAGAACGATGCAGTTGTTGCTCAATCAAATGCTGGAGCCTCTACACCACGAAATTATGGAGTTTTAGTGATAGCGACATTGATGACGGGTGACAAGCAATTTTATAAGTAAAGATAAGGGGACATTCTCACGACATCTCTGACCACTATACTGCCAAAAAAAGCCTCTCAGTAAGCGAAATTTTCCCACAGCCATAGCACTAGAAAATGTACTCATCCCACTAGGGGGGTATATACTTCGCCTGAAACAGGAAGTTTGGAAAAATCAAAAACTCCAATATTGGAACACACTTTATGCGTTCAGTGAGTATTTAACTTCTTTTTTGCTTTTCAACTTTTAATCACTGATGAGAACGAATAACGAAGTAGTTTGTGAGATATTGTTTTTGAGTATGCCTGATGTATGCAAGTATGAGGGGTGCAGATTTCGCTAGGTTACTCTGTCTATTATGATTCGACCACTAGCGCGCAATATGAGCAGCTCAGGCAATTAACAAATTCCTTTCCGTGCGCCTGGCGAAGCCAGGCCAGCTCGGCGAAGCCGAGCTGAAAAGAAGGAGGAGAGCTCGGCGTCAGCCGGGCGATCCGACTGGTAGGTTTTTATTGTTTCTTTTTTCATTCGTCGAGCTTATAGATGAGGTTATAAAGTTTTCACCTGTTGATGTTGCGTAAAATGATTAGTGTTTTGGTTCCCTAGGTGAGTTTCTTTCTGTTTCTTTTTTCTTCGTTGTTTGAACTCGACTTGTAAACTATAAATGTTTTGGAAGTTGGAACAGTTCAGACGATAGGAACTTTTAAGGCGCTTGCATAAATTGAAACAATAAAAACAAAAGAACAAAAGAAACAAAAGAAGCTCACCCAGGACCAGGAAATGGAGTTGGCCGACCTAAAAAGAAGTGAAACTTCTTCACCTCCAGATCCGCATATGTATAGAAAGTCGTAAGTTATCAGTTAGTAGCCATTATTAAGAGAAAAGAAGGTCTCACAAGTTGGATTTCCTTATTTATCAAGCGAGCAGTCCATAATAGCGTTGGGGCGCGCTCTGCCACGTACCGACCGCCGCGATCGCCGCTGCTGTCGCGAAGTATGAACGCTGCCTTACAGATGAATCGCGATCGGCGCCGGCCGCTAGTGTTTCAAGGAAATATGGGATAATTTGAAGATCCAGCATGGTTGAAAGGATCCTATCAGAAGGGTCGTGTTAGGCCGTTAAAGAAGGTGGAGGAAGTGTCGCAAACGAAGAGTCGATTAGCATCAAACATTGCAAATGTGTCACACTCGCGATGTTTTGGAAGAACGAATCAACGCAGTATTAAACCATCTGCACCCCCTAATGTCTGGTATTACTGTTGTACTCTACAGCTTTTTGCGTACGTACATTGACAGCTTGTGTACCGGCCTTAAAGGCAGTTGGCACGATGATTTGGTGCTAAAATGCTAGCTAAAAGCTAAAATGCTAAAATGCTGTATTTTTAAGTCCTGAAAATGAATTTGGCTCAAAAGGTCCCCAGGTGTTTGATGCCAGATTGCCAAAAAATGGCCCGTCATCTAACGTGACTAATGGGAGCATGCATCACCACCTTGTACAAAATCATTTCCAAACTGGACTTTGCCGACGAAAACACCAAGGGATTTAAAAGTCAACAAAATGTACGGCAATCTAGTGCACAGCGAAAAAATTGTTATATACAAACAATGCAGCATAACATAGCAGTTGTCCAAATTTTTTTCCTTAAATTCCGCTTGCACAGGAACACGCCCCCAGGAAGTTGGCGAGTGTGACACAGAGAGTGGGAGAAAGTGTGTCATCAGCACAGTGATGTTATCAAAAAAAGAAACTTTGTTATCCTAAAATAATATGCTGAGGGGGTGGTCGCCGGTCTATAAAACTGGGAGTTTTTGAGCCTTTCAGAGGTCTCAAGGTGGTCGCCGGTCTATAAAACTGGGAGTTTTTGAGCCTTTCAGAGGTCTCAAGGTGCTTCACCTTCACCACTTCTGAGCTCTAGCTTCACCATGAATGCGGTCAGCTGCTTGTTGCACTACGGTAGGACACTATAGTAATCTGGAACATTCAGGTGTCTGAACATAGTTTTAGTGATCGTCCTCCGCATACTGCATTCTACTGAAGTGTATGGGTCTGGAAAGGGTTCCACATCAGATGATGGAAAAACTAGTCCGCCACCAAATACCACGACGTCGCCATCATCAAGAAAATGGATCAGGTTCGAAAAACCCCTCATCAGATGATAGGAAAGCTGGTCCGGAGAAGAATGTCGTGAACTCGCCACCATCAGAGAAGATGAATGCATCCAGTCTCTCCGTAACAGCACTATATGAGAGCTATCTGTCCAATTTTCAGAGTCAACAACGAAATCTCCGGCATCAACTCCAATGACAGCTGGCTTTTCGCTTCTGATTCCGCTTATGCTATCAAAGCTCAACTTTTGATTCGAAAAGAATTGTTGCCAAGAAATAAGTGGTAATCGCAGTGCATAGTACAATATTGGTATGCTCCTTGATGGTTAGGAGATTCCTCTATTCCCGTAGAGGGCTCAAAATTCTAAACTGATTATGTTTCGTTTCAATAAAGCATTCAGAAACTTCTGTGAACACCTGAGAGCGCTTATTAGAAATTCCGATTGTTGCCTTTCATACAATTTCAAGGTGCTGAGGAGCTATCTCGCGCTTCTATTCGAGCGTTCGCTCAAGGAGGCTATCATTGGCGCCATTCTTTCGTACAGATGCGGCTGTGTGCCGTTGCGAACTTTGCGGAGCTACAGTAACCTCGCACCTAGTTCCATTATTCGTTGGGGACGTAGCACCTTATTGAGTTTTGGTGATTATATTAAAGTGTGACATCTATGAGTATCTTTTAGTCCTAGACTCTTCCTGTGCAGTAGCCTCGTGGGCATTTTCGAGGAAGGAAGAACGATATCATCGACCGAAAACCTCTAATTTACATACGCATAAAGTACTCCCATGGTTTCTCCAAATTCGCGTAATTCACATACGCACAAACGCATTACGAAGTAAAAAAATAAGGGAAGCAAGTAAAATCTTAGTAAACTAATTCTTCCAAGCATAACAGTGTTCCCTCTATAGAGGTCCCCTTGAAAAAAGTTACATAAAATGTAGTAAACCATAGAGTTATGAGTGAGTATACATTCAGTACTCCCAACCCAAGGATGCTCCCACGGTTTCTCCACGCTCCATATTGTTTGGGGAGCGTGGCAAACTCCGATTTATAAAGCCGCACGCTTTCGCCTCTCGCCGAAATCATAAAAGTCTGGCACTCGTCAAATCGCTGGTCTAGGAAGTGAGTCGAGCAGAACGGTAGTAAAAAACCACAGTAACTTTACAGGACATGTTTACCGTTCCCAAGAAGAGATACACCGTTTCCGTGTGATGGTGACCAGTCCCCTCGGCAGACTTGCAGGGCTTCTCATTGTTTGCGCCCCTTTCGTAACTCGAAAATTTTTGTCGAGGTTATGTCATTTGCTGTATCATGAAGAGCTCTCTTATTCCAGTCTGCTCCACAAAAATAAGCAGCTGCAATCAATCATGGACTATGGCGCAATCGCAGTATGTACACGTATTATCACATAACCGCTATCTTTTCACATATATTAACAGAATAACACATAGAGTCCGCTATCGTGGCCCTTTGTGCTTTGACCTGTTGGGGAATGGTGACGAAGGGGAAGCTATCTGAAAATCTGTATCCCCCTCCGCTCGAATATAGACGCATCTTCCACGAAGTCTCTCCTCGACATTGAATAAAACTGGGCGTAAGGTTACTGTAGCCCCGCAGTGTACGCAATGGCACACAGCCGCATCTGTACGAAAGAATGGCGCCCATCATTGATGCATGGCACCATGTCGACAAAACACTTATAGACCACCTCTATTCGAGCATGGACAACCGCATTTTCGAACTTATTCGAAAGAATGGGGCTGCAATAGATTATTGAAATGACGATTTATTAAATTTGTTGTACACTTGTTGTTTTCTGAATCGATTCGTTTAGTGGAAGTATACTTGTGGGACATTGTCAGAGTGAGAAATTTTCAAAAAATAAAGAAAGTTGAAGTTGCTCTGGAAAGTCAGTTCTCGGAGTTGGCATGCAAATTGGTACTGGTAATTACCACATTTTATACCTAGAGGCTTTTTTTGAAAACGTCGTGTAGGGAGGTTGTGAGATTTATGGGTGGAAGTATACTTTTGGGACGCAGTATACTTAGCGAATTATAAAGTTGGATACTCTTTTCGAGGAGTGCAACTTTTCATGTGACACTGATCCCTGCATTAGCGTCAAGACCTTCATGCAATATGTTCATTTGAAAGGGGGGTTTGCAAGGAATTACGCTCTGAATCTCCGCTCTTCTATATGATCTGTCCCCAGTCCGAAGAGAGGCAAGGCGATATACCGAAAGGAGGGGCCAACGACTTTGTGGATCAGCCTATGTATGAGTATCACCAAGATAGAAATCAAGGGAATGAAGAAACTCAAGGAAACGACTTTTTTACCGATGCGACCATTCCAGCGATCCAGCGCAGCTTTGGATTGCCCAAAAATCTCGGATCGATACGCATCTAATCCTCTGAAAGTAGTGGCCGAACACAGGACAGGACGCGGCTCAGTTGAGTACAGCAGAAATCGCATCAAAGATCTTTAACCGTGACCTAAGTGCTTGGTTTTTGATAGCCAAGCCAGGTTTTCACACCTGCCGCACTACGCTTGAGAAAGGGGAATGCATATTATTCACGAAACGTCAGATCTTCTAGCTGCTATCGCAAGAAAAATTCGTTGCAAGGTAACGCTTTGATTTTATCCAGAACAAATGACTAATTTTTTGAATAGTGAATTTTGCCACAAAACATGGAGCAACTTACTGTATTCCACAAGAATGATACTCTGCACAAACGCGGCAGACGGACACTTTTTGTCACGTTATTGCCAAACGCGACAAAGCCTTAGAGGTAATATAACGCAGCGAAAACAACCGAGATCTCTAGCACGTAGTCGTGGTTCGTGCTCCTCTCCCCTTACTGTCTAGTTGCAGTAATCTTATTCTTCTGGTCTCTTTTATAGACATGGTAACGTATTCATTGCGCTAAATCTACCGCAAAAGGTTTTCCTTTACTGGGGATTCACTTAGCACCTCAGATGATTGGTTGTCTGGTACACACTCCCCGCCCTCTCGACGTGCTGCACTATATACGTCCTGCCGCCCTGAAATGTACTTTCAAGGGGTAATACCTGTGGGGAGTACACATTTACCTCCCCCTTTCATGTAAGCTGAAATGTGATTGAATAAATCGAGCTTCAACGAGAACCCTGCATAGAAAACTCATGCTGGGACTCCATAATTCTGCGAAAGTGATGGCTTTCCCAATATTTTAACGATTCCCGACGCTTTCTTTTTTTGGTTAGAGGTCAAACCTCGGGGTGGCACACAATGG
>MU953496.1:0-13719 GCA_036418165.1 Cooperia oncophora | reverse complement strand
ATTATCAGTGTTGAGGGATAGGTGCTCCAATCGACGAACTGTTTCACAGCGAGAATTCGCCGCGCGTGGTGGCGCGGCAAAATTGCGATTGTCTTGCCCGCCTCTCTTGCTCTGTAGACTCTGATACGGGTAACCGTTTTGTTTGGCATGGGACTCATTGTACAGCACTCGTTGTCAGTCTTCAAGTTCACCTTCGTTATCAGACGTCACTGTGATGAACGCCTACGGAGTAGAGCCCTTTGGAAACCTGTAGAAACGATTCAGGAAAGAGAGCAATCCGTTGGACCCTGTTAGATCTCCTACTTGTAATAACTCCCAACTTAATTCAGTCCATATTATACGCTCTACTTCTTTTTGTTGAAACAGTAATGGAGCAGTAGCAGTCTGACGTCACCGACGTGTGTTTGACTATGTATTTAAACTCCAAGGGATATTTTTGCCACACGTGAATTCGAAAAACACAAATGCAGCATTTGAATTGCCAAGCACTTCCGCTGTTTTCAAAAGTTTTCCGATATTTTCCTGCTTGGCCAGTTCTTGTCGCTAATGTAAACGACTTTATCGATGTTCTTGCCCACGACTAAAGAAGAATCCTGGGAAACTCTCTTTATCGCAGGATATTTCTGTTAAAGCAGGGATCTCGTTACATGTGTTGGCACGTGCTTCTTATTACGCTGAAATTCCCCAGATCTAAGCCATGTAGGTAGTTCTCCAGGTAGTTTACTGCCAAGCGGAGCGCTAGGGCGGTTACGACGCGTATTTAAACAAGAAGCACATCACGTTCATACTTCGCGACGCCTGATCTCTGATACGAACGGCTGCCAACAGTCGCACTCCACAGCCATTTAGAGGACTTCTGCAACGGTCTAACGGACTAAGAATTCCTCCATGAACTGAATTGCGCATGTCGAGAACGGGTATTTGGTTGCCTGCAATGTTCTTTTCGCTAAGGTTTAGTCCTAGCAGAGAAAAAGGACCACTGTTTCGGAATAAGGGAGCAGATGAGCCAAAAAACGAGCATCCGCGCACCCTAGTCCTTTACTTCCCTCGCACTTCATGCAGATGTGATAATTGTGTTCAGAGAGTCAAACTGGCTCTGGGAACTAGTATTCAGCCGAATTTTACCTTAATAGGGATGTTGGAAGCGGAACTGAAAAATAATGTTCCTGGTGTCTGGTTGTTTGGGTATCTGTCAACTCGTCTCAGGGCACTTGTCAACCGGGAAGCCTCTCCTCTCTTTCATTTTTTCTTCCTCCTTCCTTCTTTTCCTTCCTTCCTTCTCTGATCCCTCCTCCTTTACCTTCTCCCTCCAACTACTGGACTGGTAGATGCCTCGTGAAAATACCCCTGGACCCTCGCAGCGAGAGCACGTCTGGTTGACAACAGCCCCGTAACCCTGAGTATTTGGAGGAAGGTAGAATAAGGAGAGAGAAGAGAGAAAGAAGAGAGAACGACGAAGAGAGAGGTTTTGCGC
Organism: Cooperia oncophora; assembly: GCA_036418165.1. NCBI lineage: Eukaryota > Metazoa > Nematoda > Chromadorea > Rhabditida > Trichostrongylidae > Cooperia > Cooperia oncophora. Next base: position 12,245 of record MU953496.1, on the reverse strand, counting down.
TCGACATATAGTGAGGGGAAAGGGAAGGGGGAAAAGGCGAGAGACTTCTTCATAAAACACATCGTTGCAATTCGAAAAAAACTGAGAATTATTTTTTTCACTGATTCTTATAAGCAAGTAAGTTTTATTCAGTTGAAGTCATAGTATAAAAACTGAGCACTATTCTGCTATTACTACCCCTAAATTAAAAAAAATCAAAAAAAATACTAAATTCAAAAAAAATTTGGTAAAACTTTGCTTATAAGGATAACTTCGATGTGCTGATCACGAATATGACATTTTGACGCTGGAGCCATTGGGCGCCAATTGGGCGCTACCACTTTTCTCACAAAAATCAGTATACTTGCATACGGGGTCATTTGGTACCCTGATCACGAACATGACATTTATTTTTAGCCCTGGCGCCATTAGGAGCTGATTTGGCGCTCCTTTTTTTCATCAACACCGATAAAAACATGCATGATACGGTTTTGCGATGCCTTGATCACGAATATGGCATTCACTTTTGGCACCAGCGCCTTTGAGACGCTCTTTTAAGGCTGAGCCTGGGAAAAGGAGTGGCTCCCTTTAAGCGGGTTCAGCCTTAGCAGAGCGCAGATGGTCATGGTGTCCTCCATTGGCGCCAGCGCTAAGAATAAATGTCATATTTGCAATCGAATGTCAAATGACCCTGCATACAACTTTCTGTGGATTTGGTGATTTAGGGTATTTTGGCGCCAACGCCTGTGGCGCGTGCGCCAGGCATTGTTGGGGTAAGCGAATGTAAAATTTGTGTTCGGCAGGTCAAGCTACCCCGGAGGACAATTTTTTCAGCGGATTTGGTATCTAGGATGTCTTGGTACCGGCGATTGCGGCGCGGGCGTCAGGCAGTTTCAGGCTAAGCGGATGTGATATTCGTGTTCAGGAGGTCGAATTACCCCTAGAACCCAACTTTCAGCCAAATCTGCCCCGTAGAAAAAAGTCGATCAAGATCCGGCCTGTTTTCGAAAATTGGGGTAGTAATAGTTGAATAGTGCCAATGTTTATTTATGTTTGTTTGATAATTTCTCAATTAGAAGTGCCCAGAGTTCAACGTAGCATAAGAATTGATATTATGCGAACTAATTGCATGAAAAATGACAGCAATTAGGAGGAATTTTCAGAAAAACGCCGTTGCAAGGTCAGCATTCGGTCACACGGGCTGTGGTGATCCTACGCATTGAGACGCACCATGTGGCGCGCTTAAAACACAATGTGTGATGTCTTTGCTGGAAGTACGGGGCGTTTCATAAACTAGTCCTCGTGTATCACGCGCAAATCAACCCCCTTCGATTGCACTTGTTCTATTTCGTGGCTCGGTACGACCCACGACTGTTCCACTTTACTTGTCGACAAGGGTTGGAGTCCCCTATCCCCCTTAGTAAGATGGTCAACAATCGTCGTCATTCACATCATTCGCATACAAGTCATTCAAAGAAGGGTGTGTAGAGTTGTATCATTTTTCAAATTTAGTATACTACTGTAATCGTACCTTACTTTTCAGAGCAGCTAAGAATGATGGCAAATCCTTACACATGTGAAGTCCAACTGGACGAACTCAGTCCGGATCATGCCATTATCGATTTCGCCTTTATTTCGGAGGAAGAATTTCGTCCTTGTTGTTCTTCTTGCATCAAGCGGTAAGTTTTCTTTGGTTTTGATGAAAACTACTCGTTCAGTGTATGTATTTTCGCCATTATTTCCATTCGTGGATCTGTCTTGCCTTTAATTTTGGTCTTTTCTTGGATTCTATTTCCCATCTTTTCCTGCCCTAGTTTTTTTTTCTCTCCCATTTCTGCTATGTTTCTAAAGAAAGCTTATTTGTGGCAAGTGTGAAACAGGTGACCGATTTTTTTTCCCATGGTGTGGGTGTTCCTTGAACCCGAACTTATTCCTCTCAGCAGCGAGCCACGTTTCTATTCCCATACTTCTAGTTCTTTGACCGTCATGCGATTTCTGGAGACATATGTTTACAAGTGGAACCCCTGGGAACCACGGCACATGATCCCGAAGTACGCCCTCTCAATATCCGCCGGTCAAGGGGCTATGTAGCGGAAACGGAAACTACAAAAATCAATCATGAATTGAACTTATACATCAGACCAAATACGGCTCCACCCTTTCGGGAAGCTGAAATATGCCTCCCTTTGTCAAGAATTGGGGTGAAGAAGTGGTGTAGGGGTGAGTGATGCGCTAACCACGCGCACGGTCCGGGTACCAAGTCTCGGAAGGGACAATCGGGGAGGATAAAAACACGTGTACATCGGCTGGCCCCGCAAGTCATTGTATAGGCCACATCGCATTCAATAAGCCACTACGATTCTGAATGGAAGTAGAATGCGTGCCGCATCTCAAAAGGGATTGATTAACGGCGAAGACTTTATACTTTCGTCAACGATTCCTCGACCCGCGCTTTACTACTACTTTTCCTACCTCAGAAGGCTCTAGGATTGTTGCTTATGAAACATTCCCTTTTGAGCGGATGACCCTTTTTTTATTGATTTTTCTTTCAAGGAGATGTGCAAACGTATTGTGAAGTGGCGAACGACAAGCCTCGGACGAACTTTAACTCACAGGCATTCCCTTTGTCACCAGTATGTCGAGCCTGTTTCGTTTGTTTGGGACCAGAAGCCTACGTTTCGTCATTTTTGGTCTAGCCGATGGAAATGTTCTTCTAACTCCTATCAAAACGTTGATGGTTAGTTATTTAGGTTGGAATTTCAAGTTGAAATTGCTTTTATTGGTGTAGACATGCTGCTGTCAGCATTGCATCGTGTACTTTTTTTACACACATAGTTCGTGTGTAACGCATACACTTCCGTAAAGAAATGCTCTTTTGCTTCCTCGCCTCCTGACAGCTGCGTTTTATCACAGATCTTACGTTTGATTCCATCGCAGATGTCCCCCAAAGACTCGCCTCGGGTTCAAAGTTGGGGTTTATGCTGCTCAAATACTGATGACGAGATAATAAATAACACAAAAGTGAAGGAAGCACTAAGAGTCCGCCGAAAACGCTCCTTTTAGAACCCTCATGCTGAATCGCGCTTGTACGCGCATAAGGCGAAGAAAAGAAAAGAAGAAAAGGTGTGGTCGGGCAGTTCTCACTTGTTGATGTCATCTCTTTCTCCTTGTTATCCTACTCTCACCGTTCGAAAAGGAGGTAGTAGCGGAAGAACCGCAATATCAGGAAGCCTTTCAGAAATGCCGTGGTCAATGGGCCTCTTTGCGAGCGAGTGGCGCTCTACTCACATATTATACTGTTAAAGTTGTACATCCTTGGTGTACAGCAGGCAGGATCACCTTATCCGAAGATGGAGTCTAAATCTTAAATGAAATCGAAGCGTGTCTTCAAGTCGTTTGACAATATTCAGACTTTACTACCTACTTTTCAAAGTTCAGGGCAGATTTTCGTCTTGAGTCCCCGCGAAACTTGGGAAGAATTTCGTCTGCGTGGGTAATTTGATTCCTGGAACTCGGATCTCATACGCACTTGGCGTGAAAATGCCTGCAGCGGTGACGCCTGTGTCGGGCATATGTCGTTTTTCACAAAGCGATCGCGATGTTCGTGTTCAGAGGACTACGCAAACAATGTACTGGCCAAATTTACCCCTGGGAGCAGTTCCGATCAGAATCTGGTCTGAATTCCAGTATATGAAGCGGTTTAGGCACTATTTACCCTTTACTGCCCCAGTCTTCCTTCCAAAAACAGGCCAATTTTTCACCGACTTTTCTAAGTGAGCAAAACTGGCTAAAAATTTGGTTCCTGAGAAAGTTCTCCTCCTGAGAATGTGAATATCCGCTCAGAACGAAACCTCATGGCGCCAGCACCTGTAGCGCGGGCGCCGTGAGGTTTCATGGCGCCCGCGCTACAGGCGCTGGCGCCTAAACACCTCAAATCACCGGCGCCTGTGGCGCGGGCGCCAGGGAGTTTCGGGCTAAGCGAATGTCATATTCGTATTCAAAGGTCAAACTACCCCAGAAGACAACATTTGAGCCAAATCTGTCCACGGAGAAAAAAGTCGGTCAAAAACTGGCTCAATTCTGGATGGTTGGGCAGTAAAGGGTAAATAGTGCCTAAAGTTTATAGTGCCCATTGTTTTTTTCCTCACAAGGCAGCCATATAATACTGCCTAGTAAAGCCCACTGATGCCGAGATGAAAGCTTTTGAAGAAATCCAGTACATATCTTGCAGGGTAAGATCTGGGCGCAGTTTGCCTTTATGGGAGCACCGACCAGAACTTAGGTAAGCTTGTGCGGGCCACCCGTGTGAAGACCTCAGAACTCATTTGGCCAAAGTAGCGCACTCGACTTTTGCAGCTTCATAATGGTTAACGACACTTACCGAAGCGAGACCTGGTAATTAAGATGAGCCAACAAAAGGAACTAACGAAATTGCATGAATTCCCCCCCCCCCATCTCAAGCCGAACAGTGCATAAATCAGTGTTAAAAGACTGCCATTTTCCGACAATTCATCTGTTTAGGACGTTCCATGGGGAAGTTCACCTTGGTTACCGGAACACACGTCAGTTCTCGTTCCACTTCCGAATGCAAGAACGGATCAATGCCTTGTGACTCCAACATGTATGCGATGTTTTGTAACAAGGAATCCACCTCGCCCTTTACTTGTCCTTGCAAACAAGGTAATTCTTTCTTGTAGATGTGTAGATTTCATACGATTTTCATTGAATTAGCTAATATTTAGAAGCTTAAGGCGCAACAATTTGATACTTGCTCAAAAAGTGATAGCAAGGGCACTGTATAGTGGGGAACTGGCGAAAAAACTAAGTTAAACGGCCAAACTGCGAAAAAGCCTTTGTTCCGCACGATATTGGACGAGCATCTTTGGACGAGTTTCTCGTTGGCATCGTGCCTACACCTTCGATGGATACGGCTGCACTTCGTACTCATACATCCATGTATTAACGCTTCATCTCAATTGTACTTCATAAATGAAGTGTTAAGAGTACCAACGCCGATGTGACTGTCCGACCATTTGTGGGCGGGCGGTTGCAATGGGCGTTCGAATCGGCATGCTAAACCTTGGTTAGGCGCCATAAAGGCCCTCTTGGTTAATCACAGTATTCTTCCGTGCTAGGCGTATTTAACCCTATATGCCTTGTCGATTTATCAGGCCTTTTGCCTTTAAGTGAAAGTATAATACATCAAGAAGGTCTCAGCAGTAATCTACCCCAATAGTGAAACAGACCGGCATGTTTATCTATTTCCATAAGAACTTGATTGATTGCTTGAGTGTCACACTTCTCTTTTGTTTAGAATGTAATTTATCACTGGCAGCAACACTCCAGCCGTTGCGTTTCTACGGGTCACAACAACAGGGGGTGTAATATTGAGTAGATGCCATTTTTCACTCTGACACCAAAGAACTCGTTTTTATGAGATTTTTGCTGCAGCTTATCAATCATTGGAATGGAGAAACTGTCGAAAAGAAGCTGGTGGATCCTAAGGAGGTAGATATCTCCCGTTTGCGAGGCGCAAGGGTACACTGCCAATGAAATAAAGCACTTCGGTTGTTCGAAAGTGGGCAGTCATGGAGCTACGGGCTTGTAATAGCTTCTTTCTTATGTCTCCGCAAGAAATTTGGAGCGCATTATGTACATGCGTCATACAGGTAGGGGCATGTGACAAGATAATCGTAATACATCGTTTGATTTCCGTTTCGTTTTTCTCCCTCTTATTCTCCTCTCTAGACTGACACTTGTAACCTTGTTCCCCTTATGTTGCCCCCCCCCTTTTTTTTTTTTCCCCGCTGCTGTTGGTATTGCGCAATGGGAGTTGGCCCCTAGCGACGTTGGCGGACCTACTACGATGGTATCCGGAGTTCGTGTTGAAGCTGGTCCGAACTTGCAGTGTGGCTGCCACTCAGGGTACAGCATCGTTGTGCGAAACCCATAGGGGGGTCGTACTTGGCCGATGGGAGGGGGGGGGTCGTAATCTCAAGGGTCACTCAGAGCCGAGCAATGGTTCGACATTTCAGTTGATAGTGGGAGTGGAGCTATGGAAGTCAAGATGTTTAAAAAAATGAAGTTTATGAGTGTATTCTTTACAGCTTTAAATGCTACGTTTAACAGCCCTCTTTTCATGGGAAATCCCCAAGAATGGGTTCGTACTTGGCCGCGGGGGACGTGGGGAGTATCGCAAAAGTAGGCTCGCTAGGCATCAAACAGTACAAAGGTGTCATTGCTAAGGGTAATGGAACGGACGGAAAGCTTCAGAAGACCCGGATGTAAATAGGAATACAAAATAATAAAAGATTTATTAGCAATATAGCAAGAATAAATAAATAAATAAGTGTCAGTTTATAGCATGAACTCGTAAGTACGTAGATGACTAAATAATACGTCTCAAACAGATTCGTGCGTGTTGTCCTTTACAAACCCTAAACAAACATCTGCTTGCATGGATAAAAGCACCTGAAATCAGAATTTACACCTTTCCACCACCTCTGCGTAGGAGCCTAATGCACGGCGCACGGACCAAATCGATCAGAGATAGCCGAGCTTCTCTTTCACTCATTTGAAGGGAAATATGTGTTTTGAAGGCACACTGAAGTTTCCGAAGGTGGCACATAAGGAGTCAATTTTTCGGGTGGGTCAGAGGGTGGCGCATCTGTGACCCATCTAAAATATCTCCTGAACTAGTGGGTCTTCAGAAAAACTGTAAAGCTTATTGGAAAGAGAAAAGATGGAGGGGTTTCAAGACGACTTCAGTCCTGATGAAATTGCGTTTGAACGAAGCAGTCCTTGTGTGAATCATGGAAACCAGCTCGCGATTTACCCCTGGCCGAACCGTGACCCATCCGGAATATTTCACCAACGGGGGATTGTTCAGTTTGCAGCTAGGTAGAATACACAATAGTAGAAACTTTGCCGTTGCATGCTGCTCACCATTCCTCAAAAGCTCCGCACCTAAAAAAGATATAACCCCCGAACAGACCCCAGGACGTTGGCAAGTCCAACAACCGCGCTCCAATGACGTTTTTCCAAAGAAAGCGGTCGCAGCCTTGCGCCCTGCAGCCTGATCGATAATAGCCAAGTATGGAACGATTTACTGCCGGCCTGGTTATCCTTTTTTCATTTAGCTCTGCATTTTTTGTATTTTCCATGTTTCGCTTTGTTGTGTCGTGCATGTTTTCATTATTTCCCCGTCACCATTCATTGAATGCACATCTGGGCCCTGACACGCTCACCTTGGGGCTATTTTTTTCACCAATTCAGCCTATCAATGATCACCATTAGCCGCTATTTCAATTGTGTTTCTTGTTACAAGTTGCATGTCATACATAGTTATCGAACGAGGAGTTTTATTTTGAATCCTAAGACAAAATTGTAGGTAATGCGAGGCTGTTGTTCAGCCTCATATTGCATGAGGCTGAAACAGCCTTTTATTTCCTGTATTTTAGAGCAGAGTGCGCCTTTCGAGAATCCAGATTCCATTTCAGGAAGCCATTTGTGGTGAACATGCATCTGGTTGTCAGTTAGAGCAGGAGGGGGGGGGTCGTATCTGGACCCTCTTCGAGGGGGGGGTCGTACCCACACCGCCATTTGACACATCCCCATGCTGTACCCTGGCCACTGCCCTTCTGAGCTATCTATCGTCTGCCACTCCCAGAAGCGCCCACCCCCCCCCTCTTTTTTCTTCTCTCCATCCCATTGTTCAGGGGTTATCGAAATATTGGTTCGCAACACGTTACTATTTTTTGAGTTACCGATAATAAATCAAATCAAATCAGTAAGTCGCGCTGATGGTCGCAGCGAACGTCGCCGCACCCTCTGGACGAATTACCCTGCCTCTGCGTTTCCAGTGTTGAGGGAACGGAAAAATTCTATATCACACGCCATGAAGTCTCGTCTCCGGTTCAGTTTGTTGTGAGTGTGAGTGAGTGTGATTGTGAATGTGAGTTTCGTTGCTCCAATCGACATGCTGATGAACATCGAGAAGTTGCGCAGGGTGTGCCTGCGCGACGACGCGGCAAGTCACGAGTCTTGTCCGTCTCATAGCCATACGTGAGAGGGCACGGATAAGTCGTGGGTGTGTGTCTAGTGTGTCCCCTTCTTACAAATAGCCGGAGTGTATTGTTTCTAGGGCTGCGAACGGGTCCACCTGGGCATATTGAATTGATCCATTTCACGTAATTTTAGATTTTGAAGTGGCAGAGGGAAGCCCAGTCACTTCATTCGCACTAACGGCCTCTGAGTGCTTTTGACATTGGTTTAGCGGTCACAAATGTAAATATGATGGTAATTATACTCGAAATCCCTGAGATCGGGTAGGCGGAGCATTCGAACACTGTAAGGAACTGGTTACTAGTGGAATATTCCAGTCTGGGACAACTGTCATCTTGTTCTCTGTTGGACAGAGACACGACAACGATTGTGTCGAGTGAAAATATCGCATCAGAAGCGTAGACGCCTTAAGGATAAGTTGAAACATGCGGCCACGCCTACCCGATCTCAGGGATCTCGAGTGTACAAACCTAATTCGGAAGCTCTGTGGAATAAGGAAAATTACGTCCATGGCCTTATTTTTAGTAACATTCTTATTGATTGCTCAGTTCTTCAATTTCAGGCTGGAACCATCTTTTCTGGTTGATTTAAGTAGTCGTAAATGTGTAGCTGAGTTATCTGCTCCTCAAAGCATACACGAAGTGGAAGTCTTGCAGAATGACGATAATAGCGATGTTCTTGTAGGTCCCTCGCAAATCAATGTAGTTCCTACCTTTTGAATAGATTTCGAAGTATGTAAGTGAATTTTGTTTTATAGCTGACGAGCTTCACGGGAGCACAGTGGATTATCCCTCTCGAAAACGGTAATCGTAGCGTGACGGAAGTGCTGACAGCATGTATCCCATCAGAATTCAAAAAAGTGAGTTCATTGTCCTACCTTAATACCTTCCCCATTGTAAGCCTGAAATATTGGGATTATGTTGCTAAGGTGGAACCTCCAACGTCACATCTTAACTGTTCCACAGAGGGTATCACAGTTTTGGATACTGGTGGATGTTTTGTCGAACTACACAATGATTTGTCATCGCTCAACGGGGTGCCTAAAAAACGCTTCAAAGTAAGTGGCGTTAATAGTTTTTATTCGCATTTTATCTTTTGATATCTTTCCAGGGTAAAAACGAACACTCGGACTTTGAACTTAAAGGCATTTCGCAGTTTTGCTTCTCGAGAACAAAGGGGTCTCTTGACACAATTGAGGCTACGCCTATCCGCTCTCCCACAAGGCGGTGACAAAGCGGCCGAACATTACATGGAGGGCACTAAGAAATCATTTACAAAAGCGGGAATTATCGATTCGCGGGTGTAAACTAGAAATTCCGGAGAACTCGTCCGTTGGTGCAAGCTCTAAGGCCCCGTTCACACTTTGCGACTGAGGGTCTTCGGCGATTTGAGAGATTGCGACGAGGAAACTATAGGTATCGATCTGGCAACTGCGGAAATGGTCTGGTGATTTCAGCGGTCGGCGTTCCCGGCGATTGCTCGTTAGAGTAGTGCATGGAAATCGATCAAAGCAGGTAGATAGGTAGATAGCGATTGCGACATTCGCCTATAAGGCTATTTAGGAGACTGAGCGATCCGGCGATTTGAGAGGTTCGGTGACCCTGGCGTTTTGAAGGATCGCCTCGATATCCATCTAATCCTTCAGCACGCAATCACAACAGACGCCGAGACCCTTGGATAGCCGAATCAACAATTCTCCCTTCCACGTCGCGCAATCTCTCGAATCGCCGAATCTCATCAGTCGCAAAATATGAACGCGGCCGAAGCATTTCACATATGAAGCGCTCTCTGCGATTTCTTTTGATTTTTCTTTACGGTTGCGCCCTCAAATCTACACCACCTTACCGCCAACTTGTTTGTATCACTGAACGTGACTGTAACTCTTCCCTGGTTCAGAATTTCATATCTATTACACTCTAGTTTGCTGCGGACGGTTGGGCGTGTCAGGCAGTATGAGTGTTCACACCGTCAAAGCCGTTCTCTGCCTTCTTGTTGAAGCGCGCATGCGACAAAAAGTGGTAGAAAACGAGTAATACGAACGATATGATACAGTCATATCATTTGCTCGCTTTAACAACTGGTGGAGAACGGGTTTGGCACCGCGCCAAACTCATTCCGCCTGACACGCCCAACCGTCCGCAGCAAACTACACTATACGTTTTTGGTCACTTGATCAGTTTTCATTATCATTAGTATTGTTCAGTTCAGTGTTCATTCAGGTGCCTCCTGATACATGGATGATACACTATACCGACAGCGTCCTTTTTGCTGTTTCAAAGCAGTCTGAAGTGCGAAGTGCAGTTCACTTTGGTGTAGGTTCATTTTGCACGACCTCCGTTCCGTAGAGCGAAATTCAAAAATGTTTTTTTATAGCTGAGCGCTGTGCGATTGGAGTTCTCAATAGTGAAAGGTGCATGTGAATGGCGACCACTGGGATTTGTGCCACTTTCACGTCGAGCTGCTCGTCTTCCATCCTGTCTAATCATCAATGAACGTGGTTTAATACGGGTTGTACAGAGTTCGAATAGGTAAGTTTTTGACACAGAACTCAATGTCTTCTTCCTCCTGCTCACTTCTCCGCCTCTCTGCAGTCAGCGGTTGATCACAAGCACTTGACATCTGCTTGATGTTCGTGTGGTGTTTATCACTTGGCTGTACGGCTCCTATGAACGTGAGCCTCTTCATCCACCCAAAACTCACCCTATGAAAGTACTTATAGGATGTCAAGATGGTGTTACAAATTTTCACTTGACTCCAGTTGTTGTCCTGTTTCTAGGGCAAAAGTCCTTCCATCCGATATCGTCAACTTTTATTTCAGTCCGCTTGAAAACGTCGCTGCTGAGTTTCTCTTCCGAATTCCTAATTTTTCTCTCGTTTCAATACAACATGTGGCCAAACTTTGCTCCATTGATGCTCCGCAGCTTCAGGTATTTGTTATAGTTTGGGTTTTTCACTTTTCTGATTTTTCGGAGTGCTACATTTTGTTTTATTCTCACATTGCAAGTATTTCATTACCACTAGATATCGATCTTTCCTTGAGTTTTTCTTTTATTTTGCGGATGAATATTTTGTGAGATGTTTACCCATTTTTCAGCGCAGTGTAATTCCAACCTTGCTGTCAGCACGTCGAGGAAAGGCTCTATCGCCACTTGATCTTCTCCCGTCTACTTTCGATGGCCAAAACTGCTGAGGTTAGTCTCAACGCCAATCAGATTTGAGCCCATTTTCGATACTTGCTTTATAGTCAGTACCCTTTTCTATCTGTAGAAAACTCTTATTGATGTTGTGTCTTCAAGTGCTCCGCATTTGCATGGCAGGGTAGAGGTAGAAAGTGGAAAGGGGTGCAGCTATCATTCGCGTGTTTTGGATCCAGCCCCGGGTGCGTTTCCTGTCTCGCCTTTTCGTCCCGAAAGTCGCTTACATGACACCACATACTTTTGGGAGGAGAGCTACCTTGAATAATGCCTCCGCTGGCCTTCACAGACCAGTGGACAGGCCCAAGCACTTTGAATCCACTACAACCGAAGATCTAGTTCACAGCATAGAGCTAAAAAAAGGTGAGCTGAGCTGACCGAGCGCGTTTTCTTTCGTGAAGTGGCCCTGATAAGGACGCTGAATAGTAACATTCGGCAGTGAATGGCCAACGTTTTCCTCGATGTTTCAAATTAAGTCAATATTTCGTCCTTTCCCGCAGGGAAGTATTCCATGAAGTAAACCGATATTCGTTTAGGTGGAAATGGAGAACCTGGTGGATTTGTTCGCCACCTATCAGCAAGAGGAACAGCTGTTGCCCGAGGTTAGCTTTTCAGTAACCCACGTTTTTTGTTTTGAATCCATGCTACAAAAGCAATTAAAAACGTATCAACAAGCAATATGTCTTTTGAAATAGGGTGTTTTTATCCTTGTCTTCGAGAGCAGGGTGTTTGTGATTTTAGAGTGCGTTCATACTTCGCAGCAGCTTTTGGAGCATTTTTAGCGTTTTGAGCGACTTGGAAAGGTATAGGTAGAGCCAGCGTTTTAAGCGTCCATTGTTTTCAGTGATAATCGATAACTACAGTTTTTTCGTCGCTCAAAATGCTGGGTGGATCGCCTTCTTGCCTTAGTGCTCAAAATGCTGAAAAGCTAAAGCTCAGAAAGCTGCCTCAGGTATGAACGCACGCTTACTTTCCACGTTTATCCCCATTTTGGATTTCGTTATCAGG
>MU953494.1:0-19303 GCA_036418165.1 Cooperia oncophora | reverse complement strand
CTCCAAACGGATATGTTCTTAGTTTCGTTTGGAACATGTACTACTGTTCAAAGTAGATAACGCTAAGTCAACGTCGCTTTACTGCTTGTAATTTTGTTTGTAAAAAGTACCTCACTTACTGTAGGAGAGAAGGAGGAAGCTATGATTCAGTCTCTAAGTCATTGGACTAAGTGTTTAGATGAGGGTAAACCTGTTGATGTTGTGTATCTTGACTTTTGCAAAGCCTTTGACAGAGTCTGTCACAAAAAGTTGTTGTATAAAATGAGCGACATAGGAATCCACCCACGCATTACGGCATGGATTGCGGCATTCCTGTCAGGACGGCAGTTCTCTATTCGTATCAATTCTTCATTCTCTTCACCTAGATTTGCACGCAGTGGAGTTCCGCAAGGAGGGGTTCTTTCGCCTGTGCTGTTCAATATCTATACATATGACCTCATTTCTATCTCTGAGCAATCTAATGTTGAAATGTGTGCGTTTGCTGACGATCTCAAGCTTTATCGTTCGATCGTTAATGAGGACGATGCTGAAGACCTCTATCTGAGACTAAAACTAGGACGCTATACCTCGGCTCACGTAACAAACGGCATAGATACAGATATGCATAGATACAGTACAGCATTGGATATACAGAGATAGATATATAGATATATAGAGATAGATATATACAGAGATACAGTATTGGAAGCACGGTTCTGTCTGTAGTTGAAAAAGTAAGAGACCTAGGTTTCCTTGTCAACAGCGATCTTAGTTTTGATGATCATTGTGACGACATCGCAAGGAAGGGAACCATTATCATGCATAACATATTTAGAGCACTGTCGACAAGGAGTACTTTGCTTTTGTCTGTGCTTTTGCAGGCTTACAAGTCATATGTAAGATATGTTCTAGAATATGGTAGACCCGTGTTGAGCCCTTTCAAATTTAAGACCATTAGTAAGCTAGAGGAAGTACAAAATAGCTTCGAAAGTTAATGGTGAGGGTCCTTAAATTCATGCATGACCAATATCCCTTCGAGTGAGATTAGGAATAAGAATTTTGGTTTACAAACTCTGCAGTTTAGGCGGAAGAAAAATGATCTATTACTGTATCATAAATTTATTCATGGAAAAGCTAAACTAGATCTCGAACAACTGTGGGTACAGAGGGCCTCATTCACAAGAGGTGGTAGGATGAAAATTGATGTGGGTCGAGCCATGTTGAGTTGCAATTCCTCCAATCACAGGGTAATTCCGTTATTCCAAGAGGTATGCAGAAAGTGCCCGATAACAATATCTTACGGCTAGCTGAGAAGTTTTCTAAATACGATTAGGGGGTTAGTGAAATGCCTTGGTCCTAGGCTGTTTTCTTCTCTGCTGTTTTGACACAGTGGGCGCACTCAATTTAGTTGCCTTTATGTTGATCCCTGTTGGTGAGTTATTCATTTCCGCTTTATGAATTAGCTCGAATGTTCTAGAATGTGACTGATAGGCGTGTTTGTGATTCTTTTTGTTATTTCTTCACACGAGACTACTCGTGTAATAAATATATATAATTGGAACGATGAAGCATAAACTTCAGACTCCCTCCAGGAGTCTGCGGATAAAAACTGTAAACATACTCTGTAATTTGAAGCACCACACCTCCACTTCTTGTTTTCTGAAGTTGCACTGTGCTTTTGGAAAAATACCACGGAAAGATGTAACCCGTAACATGTTGAATGATGACAGCAATAATAAGTCGTCGCCCATGCCATAACTGGAACGAATATCTTAAAACGTTCAACTGTCAATAGCAGAACTTTCTCACTTGAAGGCACATTGCTTGAAAATCGAGTGGATGTGAAGAGTAGATAGGCCTAATACAAAAGAATACCCTATGCGCGAAATGTAGAGGATCAGCAGAAGAAAAACACGATCAGCTTTAGTGGCTATAGAGTTGTGGCCTTGCTTTGAAAGGAACCGTAGTTCATAGAGTGCTTTCTGGAGTGCTTCCTTTGTCTTAACACTACGACTAATTGTAAGTTGTTCTTTATTCTGGCTGTTCTCCCCTACCCCTCTGTAAGCTATGGTTCTCTACTTTCAATGAGACAACCACGATTCAGCTTTTCTCGATCTGCCTTCTTTAGGACTTCCATGAAAAATAGAAACTGGAAGAAGAAGTACCTTGTCGTACAATCGGGGGAACAGAATAGCCGAAAGACGATTCGCGGCTAATAAAGATACCGAAAACGATTGATTGATCACTTAAAACATTGAGTAAGCGAAGAGGTAATTTTGGAGGACGTGCTTGTACAGTACCTGAACCCCAAGATATGACGAGATATATGTACATCCATTGTTCGCCAATAGCCGAATAAACGGAGCTGAACCAGCCCCACCTTGGGAATATTGCACCGAAATAATTGGTGAGCAGGGTCACTGAAAATGTTAGGAGCATCAACAAACATGAAAGATGGTTGCAGGTGGTGCACTGGCAAGTGGCGCTTTTGCAAAACACATGGAGTAGTATGCACTGCGAAAGTGGCGCTTTTGCAAAACACATGGACTAGTATGCGCATCGAATCCCAAATTGAATCATGATGGAGCTACTCTGTTACGGATATATCCAGTTCGGCTAACGCGCACTTCTGCGCGCATCTAATGATGATTTGCAACTGAAGCATGACAAGTTAATTTGCAGTAGCATCAGGGCACAGCATTCGATGGGGATTTTGGTCGAGCCTGTACGACCCCCCCTTTTTTGGGGGTTCGGTACGACCCCCCCCCTTTTTTTGCCGTTCGGTTTTTTTCGCCTTAAATGAAACTATGAAACGCCCACTATGAAATTCTACTTGTATGAAGGTGCCCATACTAAATGGACGACTTGAAGTCATGACATAAAGAATAGAACATAATAGAAACATCAAATAGAAAAAGTACAGGGGAGATGATTGCAAACAAAAAACGGTACAATCGTATTATGAGAAACTCGTATGATGAACTTCTTCGATGGCCGTTTTGAAACACACATGGTAATAATAACGATGTATCGCGATTAAATTCAATGAGCATTCGTTAACCTGAGGTGGACTCCCTCTCTGGGAGCGGCCATCAGCGACCACAGTGTTAACAACGTCTATTCCCAAGATTGAGGACGAGGAAAAGAGAAAGTTAGGCTTGTCTCACTACGTAACAGTTATACAAACCGCCGTGAAAATGCATTACCCCGATTATGTGGAGCTACGGTAGCAGAGATGGCATGTATAACGGTGCAGCTGTGACCGGAGATTATTCGGCAATTTTAGCCATGGAGCGAGAATTTCCAGCTGAGTTAGGTGTCTTTGAAGGACCATAACTTCCTCAAAAGCGGACCTGTGGGGAAGAGGAGACCGTACTCGTGTAGAGGAAGGTTTGCACTTCCTAAAAGTACTAAAACGTTTATGAACGTCGCAAAAATCACAGAGAAATCTGCCATAGGGATTCGTTGGGGAGTGATTTCAACCGAACAGGTTTGAATCAATATATTTTTTTTGTAACTCAACATTTCACAAATCTGAGAATGGTTTCGAGTGTTTTGAAGATTCTCTTTCTAAAAACCTCTTGAACTGTTTCTGAAGCTCTCGGGATTCATGAGATCTCGCTATGGGGATTTCTTGAGGAACACTCCCAGCTGCGCGAAAAACCCGTTTCCTGTGTACCGTTTCAAGTGAGCGTGTTCGAATAGCCAGGAACGCATGTAGAACGTATCCTGTGGTGGAGCAGGAGCAGGATATGGTTCGTTTAGCGCCGATCACGCTGACTTTGGTATGCGCCGCGCACTGAGGTCCGCGCAGAAGTGATGGGATGGTGCAACTTGTGCGTAATGTCTGTCCACGCGAGCAAATGTGTCTATAGGGTTCAGGGAGGTCCATGGCGAGCCTGTGCACTTGTTCACCTACCCAGTGATTTCGTTGCGTATGATGGAACATGTCCCTGTCGACGCTGCCAGATTCGTGCTCCGCCAATTGCTGACTCCGATAAAGGAGACCAACTGCTGGAAAACGTCTATACGAACGATATGGTAGTCCTGTCGCTTGTCGAGAAAAAAACAGGTTGGCTCAGCGCCAAGCGCGACCGCGGACACGCCATATCATTGGCAGCGAACCAGAGTTTGAGTTGTACTGTTTAGTCACCAACGGACTTACGAGATAATGTCGACTTATTAATATTTGCAGTTATTTCGGATTAGTTTGATGAATGAAAGTTTTGTACTATTTTTTTTTGCATATCCGAGTTCTCTACAAAGCAAGTTTCGCTGTACAGGACTCAGCACATTGACAATTTGCGCTGCTCGTTACTGGCTGCCGCACTCACTACGACCCCCCTCTCCTGGCGGCCAATACGACCCCCCTGTTGGGGATTCCCCAAACCAAACGAAAGTGTGCCTCGAGTAGCCTTCAACAAACTCCAGCTAAGCTTTTATTCTTAGCTTACCTATCTCCAGCTATATCCCCTTAGTAATGATCGATTGCCAATGCCAGTGCTCATCACGCTTTTGGAAACATCTTCCATTCGTTTGAAACACGGACAGCCTAGCGGTCGAAAGAGTGGGTGGTGATCGCAATATCGGGTTGATAGAGGAATGTCTTCATATCCTTCTGTAAAGTCTTCATATCCTTCTGTAAAAGTGGTGAAGCATTTTCACTTATCTACCACTCGGTGGCTCTTATCACTCCTCATTGGCGAGCTCTTCAAACGTTTACTTCCAACGCTTTATCTATCTTAACGCTGTTTATCACTTCGTGCCACCCTGAGCTTTTATCCCACCTAACTACATTCACCTATTGCAGCCATCGCTGTTATGGCCTAAGATATGAACACTTCCTGCCATCAAAATAGTGTTCCCTGTCCCCCTTCTTACATCACCTATTGGAACTTACGTCCCATCGCTGCTGTGGCCCAAGACAAGAGTTGGAGACTTTCCCCTTTTAACGCCTTTTATGGTATCTTATCAGATGTTGTCATTTCCTGCCACCCACCAACGTTGTTCCCAACTCACCCCCTATATCACCTATTGAGAAAAAATGTTCCATCGTTGCTGTGGTCCAAGATATGAAGTTGGGGACTCTTCATTTTTAAAGCTTTTATGGTATCTTATCAGTTGTTATCAGTTTCTGTCACCCACCAATAGTGTTCCTGGCCCACATCCTATATAACTCCTAGCTTTGAACTCCTTGCGATGAAATCAAAGGAAGTTATGAATTTCCGGTCAAGCACACATACAGGTAGACAGACAGACAGACAGACACACACCAACCACCAACAGACAAACTTAGCTGATCATATTGGGTTGGCACATGAGTAATGGCGTTTTTTACAATTGAAAATTCATTCTAAAAGTGAAATGTTTTGCAAGCAATCTTGACATCATCTTTGATAGGAAACTTCTCGTAGTATAAGAATATCAAAACAGCTTCGGTTGAGGGAATAATTTTGTGAATTTTTTAGTCGTTGAAGTTGAAAGTGAAGTCGGCGAAAATTAGCACCTTCGACAACTGCCTCTATTTACGTCTACTCGAAGTGCTAAAATCGCTTAAGCTGCTCCATACATTTGGAAAAGGTTGAGCTAGAAGTTTCAGCAAGGGGAATCTCAATAGGACACTCAGAACTAATTCCAAGAATTTCAAAATTGGCAACCTTCACCTCGCCGATATTGGGCAGCTCTCTGTTCCACCTGAAATTTTATGCTAATAGTTGAATGTTTCGCTGATATGTTTTGCATGTTCTGATAGCAAATTTCGTGCTCTATAACACTGCAATGGAAATCTGTTCTCCAGAGCTGTTTACTTTCTGTTAATCTCAGGCTATCATTACGGAACGTGAGGTCAATGAGAACTAGCGTTCCCGATTTCCACGAATTTTGTGCTAATAGTTGAATGTTTCGCTAATGTGTTTTGTATGTTCTGCTAGCTAATTTCGCGCTCTATAACAGTGCGTTGCAGTTATATTAAAAATCCGTTTGATTTCCTTGGTTTTTCAGTTCCATTCCTTCTTTGAGTCGGCGGGCCAGGATTTTAGCTGAGAGGCATTGAACAAGCGATGGGAGCTGGTGGGAGGAGGTTGTAAGAAACAATGGGGAATTATAATCTCGACTCCGCGTTTATTGCTAAATAGTTATATTTTTTGATAGTGTTGTGAATACTGTGTTTGAAATTTACTAAGGAAAAAAAATCGTGAGGTATGGGTCGACCGGATGTCTGCAAGGTCAACGTTGTCGGTTGTGCTTTTTTCCAGAATCAGTTGTGAGCCGTCCTAATACTAATTGTTACTCTATGCCTTACTCAAACCATGGCGATGCTATTGAGCTGCTATAGGAGCTCTTAAGCTTGCTCGGCGGACAGCGTAGGGGAGGAAGCCTGGGAAACGCCTAATTCCAATCGACCTCATCGTATCCGTGGTAATGACCTGACTTAATAGAAAGCAAACAGCCTCTAGGAGAACAGATTTTTATAGCAGTGTTATAGAGCACGAAATTTGCTATCAGAACATGCAAAACATATCAGCGAAACATTCAAATATTAGCATAAAATTTCAGGTGGAACAGACGTGAGCCTGCCCAATATCGGCGAGGTGAAGGTTGCCAACTTTGAAATTCTTGAAATTAGTTGTCTAAAGTCCTAATCGAGATTCCCTTGCTGAGACTTTCTAGCTCAACCTTTTCAATGTATGGAGCAGCTTAAGCGATTTTAGCACTTCGAGTAGACGTAAATAGAGGCAGTTGTCGAAGGTGCTAATTTTCGCCGACTTCACTTTCAACTTCAACGACTGAAAAATCACAAAAACTTATCCCTCAACCGAAGCTGTTTTGATATTCTTATTTTACGAGAAGTTTCCTATCAGATGATATCGAACTTGCTTGCAAAACATTTCACTTTGGGAACAAAATTTTCCAATTGAAAAAAACGCCATTACTTATGTGCCAACCCAATATTAGTAGGATTTGTTCCAAGTATCGAGTCGTCTCTTTAGAATAATGCTTCGCAAATGATCACTCCTCAGCTGAACGAACAGGATGAGATAGGTTGGAAGGCCGGCCTAAAATCAGAATGCAGTGTGTGTGGCCTACACATACAAGATGCTGGCCAAGTGAGCGCATTCCCGTTACACACTGTTGATGCTGCCCACTCTCTTCTTACCCCTCCCCTTCCTTTTCAACAGGCCCGCTTTTGAAGTGCACTTATCAGTGGTTTCTGCCACAACTTGTCTGCACCCATACTTGTGATGAAAGGAGCTAATTTTCTGTAAATTCTCTCCAGTTCTACAAGAGACCTACGCACTACTGTTTTTTTTTGTCTTTTTTCCTTTTTGCCGCAGCCACTCTGTGAAGTACGTGCCGGTGATCCCGTAGCTCCGTCTGATCACGCCCTGTCAAATGAGGTAGAAGCTACGCTGCCTACCAAGAAATCATCCAGATCGTGCGTGAGTTCCCCGTAGCCAATGACGGTACCACCCCTCTAGCCCCACATCCAACTGGTTTACTTTTGCGCACAACCGGAAAAGTGCCTCCTCCCTTTTCTGTCGAGCTCTTTTTGTTGTTAAACGTAGTTCTTGTTGACAAACGTTAATGGAGTCATGTTCTCGTGGCGTATGAAGACGGCAGACTAGCCAAAACAGTCACACATCAAACAAGTCATGTTCTCACGGGTGTCTCGGCTATTATTGCCATAGATAATCTTACCGAGGGCTGTGCAAACCTCGAGATGCAGAGTTTGTAGAAAGAACTGGTTCAGGTTCACACATTCCTCTGCGCATGTGAATCAAACACAGTATATATAACGTGTAAGATTAGGCGACACGTGATAATCCAATATAGGAAGCAAATTCGATCCAAAATAAAATGGCTTCTTTCGAAAAGGACAGTTGTCTGCCTCATGAAGTCTTAAGAAGTCACTGCTCCCTGAAAAGCAGTAGTAAGATATCCAAGCAAAACTAGTGAAGTTGCTTACAGAGACAGACATATATTTAAATTATCTTTTTCGCGTCAGTCACGATTTAAAGGATTAAGATGATGCCTATTGAATGGCCTTCTATAGTGCACAATAGAAGTGCAGCGCTACCGGGTGCTGTCTCCGTGCTCCCCCGGCATCGAAAGTCACGCGCTTAACCATACCCGAACGCGCCACTTGTCTGCGTCTCCTCAGCTCTAGGGTTCTCTGGCCCTGCTGACTGCGTGTTTCGTTCCGGGACTGGCGATCGGCGCAAGTGCCTGCACCAATGAGCACTAACGCATTGGAGCATGGAACACACGACACGGGTATCCAGTACCCTACAGGTCCTTTCGCATGCACGCGTAAACAGAGAAAGCGGGCCGCTACTTGCAGCTGCCAGACCCAGTCTCGTCCTCCGGGCACTGGGAAGGAAGTGACAGTGAGTGTTCAGTTCGTCTTCAAGCGCTACGCTTCATGGCCTATCCCAACAACTAATTGGCGCTTCTATAATATTTAGCGGACATTTCTGCTCAGAGATGGGATCCTCGGTGAGTTTGGGTTTCTTACGGTAATGACAGAGTACTGTGCGTTACCTGACGTATCGTCGGAACCTCTAGGATTGACGAGGCGTTTGCTAGAACAGATCTTAAACCTAAGACTTCTCCAGGCTTCTTTGCAAACGATTCTGCCATAATGGCAGGCCAAATGGATGACTGTCCTACCTCACAACCTCTTTGGGCACAAAACGATTGGGACATTCACAAGCAACAGCCGAACTTGCAAGAAGAGACACATAACCCCACCCAAAAAGAGGACCACTCGACATCTTGGCCAAGCGACTTGGATGCGAGACAGAGGAGAACAGTCACGAGGACGAATATTAAGGACTGTGAGATAAGCTGATCTTCTTCGAAGCTGGTGAGCTCCGCGAATCATCAAAGCATGGAAGAATACATTATCAGGCTTATCGCTGTGAGAACTGGCTTTTTGTTAAGCACATGAAAGCTTATTGCACATTTTGTCGCAAGAATTACAGCTCAATCAAACGCTTATTCATTTGCTGAATAGGCTTCTGCACATTTAATTAGTGAAATTTCGTGCTTTCAGTAAGGTTTGTTTCTCTAGAATTAATCGCATTCCGTAAACTACGATGATGATTAGCGCATCTACGGCAATGGAGTTACGTGTGTTAATGGAGTATGTTTTTTGCGGCTATCCGGCTTAGGGGGCAGGGGAGGGCAAGACACTCTGCACTTCTTTTGCTAATTTTTGTGAAGCTACTCGTTTCACATTGGTGAGGTCTGTGGGACTCTTCAAGTGCAAAAAGAAGCCTGATTATCTCTGTATAGCTTCACACGACGTTAGCAGTTCCCGCCCTAAGGTACAGCATCGTTGACGAAAAGCCATGAGAGGTCGTACGTGAACGTTAAGGAGAGGTGGTGGAGAGTGTCGTAAGAGCAAGGTCGATGAGCACCAAACATCGCGGAAACGCCATAGTTGAGTTTTCGTGGAGCGGAACAAGAACGGTGAGAGACCCGGATGTGTGGAAGACTACAAAATATTGAAGTAATAAAGTGACTATATTAATAGTATCAAATATTCATTCAATATCAATAGTCTCAACAGATTCGCGGATATAATGACCTTGCACTTCAGCGACATCTGCTTGCATGTCCGTTAAAAAGTATTTTACCAGGCAGAAGGTACTTTCTAGTTTCGCTCGAAGGTTGGGCCGCGATGTCAGTCAGCTATGAGTGTGTCACTCCGTCAAGCCGTTCTACTTTTTCTTGTTGGAACGCGCAATGCGGACAAAAGTGTTAGTATAAACGAGTAATACGCAAGAATAGGATACGAGCGCATTGTCACTTGCCCTCTTCAACAACTTGGTGGAAAGATTGCAGCGCGCCAAACTCCCCGCCTGACCGCCCTACCGTGCCCGCAGCCGAACTACACTACACACTGTTCTACACCTTGCAGGGGAGCGTAGTGCGCGGTGACCCTCATGGTCAGACCAAATCGATCGACGATAAGCGAACTATGCTTCCAGTCGGTTGAAAGGAAAATTTTTGGAGGCATACTGAAGTTTACAAGATGGGGCATTCTTACAATGGACGTAACAGTTGGGTGTTTCGAGTCCCAGTTCTTCCATCAAAAGAACCCATCTGCACTTTCTTCTCGAATATGCGAAACACTGCGCTTTGTAGAGATGGTTACGATTTTGCAAGAGATTGCGTACGAAAGGAGTTATTGTCGTCCAAAGCATGAAATCTCGCCTGCGATTTGCTATTAACCTATTTAAAACCCATCCAATATATTTCCCCAAGTGAGGGAAAGCTTCGGTAAACCGTCATTAAGAAACACAACAGTTAGCCGAACAAAACTCTAACACTGAGCCCTTCCTTCTCTCAGAAGCCCTGCACCTGTTAAAAGGTATCACTCTACAATACAGACTCTCGATTTTCCTTCCTGTCAACAATGTGCCCAGCGCCATTTCGCACTGGGATCTCAACGCGGCTGCAAGATTTGTAACGTTTCCTACTTGATCCTTTTCGTCAGAGCGAATAATTAAAGCCGGAAGGGGAAGAACGTATCAGGGCCCTTCCTCGGTTAGGTGGGGGTAGTACTGACCCGCCATTTCACACATGATTATGCTAACCTACCCTATTCCCTGTTTCCCGCACCATCCCTCCCGCCATGGTAGCTTTTTCATGGGAAAATTAAATAATTTCCTCCAAAGAGGTAGCGGCCTGGGGTCTTTGGGAACTTGGCGGTTACGAAGACGGGTGAGGAAAGGCGGGAGAGTCGTATCCCGAAAGAAATTTCCCCAACAACATGACATGCCCTAGCCAGTGATCGATGGTATGTACCAGCAAAAATGCCTCCACCAAGCCGAAGCCCCTTTCTCAATAGTTTCCTCAATGTTCCGGTCACTGTTGAAATCTTCAATCAGAACTGTCTTGAGGGAACGGCCAAATTCTTGATTTCTTCTATCAGGTTTCATTTTGGAACTGATATGTTCCAGTGACGTGTCCGCCACCAGCTTGAAATGACTAACTCAGCAAACACAAAAACGCGGCTTATCGTCCCAAGCATGCTTTGCCGACCATATAAAGCTGGGTCCCAATCAAGAAACGGCTTTTTCCGCTCAATCGACTTTTCTTGTGACTCTTTTCCCCTCTGACTTTTCTCTTTCAGTTTTGAATGACTCTTGATTTGGCGCATTTCGACTTGGGGGCGACCTAAAACCCCAAGTGGAAATGTGTAAACTGGTGCTCAGCTAAGCCTGTACGGACCACCTTGTGAAGACCTGTACATCATTGTAACCAAATTGGCTCACTTATAGCAGCTCGTAGCTTCACAAGAGTTAACAGGTCTCACCAAAATGAGATCTGTTCAATCACATGAATCGACAAAGGAACTAGCGAACCTACAAAATGCCCCTCCCAAGCCGATCAGCTCCCTTAATTTGCTCTTATGTCATATGCATTATGAAACACTCCCTTTTCAAAATTCTCCAGATAGTAAACTGTTCCTGTTTAAGGGTAACATACGTGATAACACAGAGATAACAATGCCTGACGTACCTCCACCACCTTATCCGACTGAAAACAAGCAGGTTCGTATGCACATAAGTACAGTATCAGGACTATAGAGTTGTATTGACATCGCTTTTCGCGTATCTCTTGCCTGATATCAACTTGAGTTCTGAGAAAAAAAAGGTTTTCGGCGTCGGTGGACCGTTTTGGCCCCACATATTCTATTGAAGGTTGTAGAATTTTGCACGCGATATATATTGTAGTTCGCTGCGGACGGTGTGGCGTGTCAGGCAGGATGAGTTTGGCACGGTGCCAGCCCCTTTTCCACCAGCTGTTAAAGCAAACAAGTGACAATACTCTATCATGTCGTCCGTATCGCTGGTTTTGCCCAAACAATTGTTGTCGCCGTAACTGCTTCAAACAGCCTGGACAGATAGGTTTTTCTCGTTGGCACATTCACATTCTGACACGCCCCCACCGTCCGCCAGCGAAAGTTACACTATTAAGCCCATACTTCTTATCAACCTCATCCTCCAATTTGTCCTTCAGAATACATTGCCATGGAATGCAAAGTTTAAGCCTAAACGCGAAAGGATATAGCGGTAGCATGAACGCGCTTGCAGGAATTGTCAGCTGCGGGCTGAAGGCACAACCTAGGTCTTGTACGATTGCTCGATTTAACCCCGTTCATCCCGATGCTGGGCCTTCTTGTAAAGGGTATAAAGCGATACGGTCTCTCTACCAGCTAGTTTCCGACCCAGGCTAACCAGAGCCTTCTACCCTCCCGGCGACGGTTATGATGGTAACAAATTCGTTTGAGAAGCGTAAGAACACTGACTTGCTACATTGGCTTGGCCCCCGCCGGGTGTCATTTGTATGAGCCACATCGCATTCCGTCATCCCACAAAATATTTTATCACGGGTGAAGATTTTATCCTTTATCCTTTTTATCTGAGCGCTCCTGTCCTTATGGCAACCTGACCAGGCCACTGTAACCTCACACATTCCAGCTTTTCACCACTACTGAATGGATCAGCTTGGAAACCTATCCTGTAAAAAGCCTTCTCCCCCAGATCGCCGCACAGTCCCTTTAGGATACGCTGTCCTTCACGCTTGCAGCTGCGTATACACGGCCGAAAAATAGAAAGTGGGGACTATGCGCAAAATTTCAACGAACTCGCAAGCAGCGAGAGTATTTGTTTTCAATGGTTTAAGACGAAGTGTACTCACATACGAGCACTGTCCTTTCCGTGTGTGAGAATAGGTGTGCAGCTGCAGTATCGTGGCCGTGAAACGATAGTGGAGGGTAGTGATTGCCAAGTGACATCTACTAACCCGTCCGCGAGTAGCACTTGCGTCGTCTGTACCAAAACCTCGCAGCGAAGACACAGTCACAGAAAATAACAGTGTGTGACGGCGCCAGACAAGTATCGCTTGCCATGTGGTTACTAGAGCTGCGTGGTGGCCGCGCGCAGCGTGGGGGGGGGTATAGGAACGCTACTCTTCAACTCCCGTTCCTCATGCACATTTCACTGGAGAAATTGGCTCACTGCTGCAGCTGCGGCCCATTTACTTCGGGACTGCAGCTGCAGCGATGAGCCATCTTCGGTCAGCTTACACAAGGTAAGAAAATGCATCCGAATGGCCATATGTTGGAACTGAACTACTTCAATCTGTCCTGCTTTTTAGAGGCACTGCAACGAACCCCATGCTCATACTCTATTTGTTATGAATTTAATCACTTTTTTTTCTTTTGAGTCAGCGAGGTGTGCAGTAGAATGAATAATCTACTCTACGTCACGGCAGTGACAAATTATAATTATCAAATATAATAATTCTATTAATCAATCATCGAATTATTATTCAATGGGAGAGATAACTGTGAATGCCTGTAGAGCATTCACAGCTTACAACGTCGTTCTCCTTCTTCTTTTCTTTTTTTTCAAATTCACATGAATAAGGTGGACTTAAAGCCAGTTTCTCAGGTTCCTCAACAACAACAACAACAGCAACAGGCGTATGCCGGTTACCCACAACCTGGTTATCCACAAACAGCTGTCTATCCGGGGACGCCTTATTCACCTTATCAGCAACATGGGAGCCTATCCAGCACAAGTTCATTACACTACCTATCCACAAGCTACAGTCTACACCACTCAACCAACAGTTATGTGAGTTATCGCTGTATTTGTTGCTGCCGCGAAGTTCGGATCGCATAAGTTGGGCGAACTCCAATAAAGGCGGCCTTCAAGACGGTTCCTAATCAGCGAAATCCCTGCGTGCATTTAAACATCCAGGTCCGCAATTGCACGGCGTGTACCACTTTCGCCTCTTGAAAGGGCGAGATGAAGCGGCCACAGACGCGTGACTTTTGCAGACATTGTTCTTTTCAGTTTGTAACACAGCGGCTTATTGAGTGAAACTTAACGCGTACTTCATTTTGTTATATGCAGGGACGTCTTAGGACAGAATTTCATATGCTTTCGCCGGAGAATCAGCTTGTAGTCTACCGCGAGCGTACGAGTAAGCGCTGCTTGCCTGGATGGTAATGAAAAGTAGTCGCAAAGAGCGCAGAGACTGGAGTGGACTCGCAAGCTGCGACGATGTTATTGGTCTGTGGCCGCTTTATATGGCCCTTTCTAGAGGTAAAAGTGGCACGCGCTAGGCGAGTGCGGACCTAGATATTAAAAGCGCTGAGGTATTTCGCTGATCACGCATGGTCAGCGGAAAGCTGTTGTGCGCATCGTATACTTCCCGACTTTTCAGGTGAGCACGGGCGAGTGACGACTGCCATCACATTCACCATGGGCATCGTACGTGCAAGGAACTCGCGGCCACATGGTGTGCAGCTGCTGCGCATGGCACTGTCTATGCGCGCCTTTTGTATGCGATTAGGAGGCCTTATGAGAACCTCAGTTTGTTTTCTCACTTGCGCGTCATTTTCTGATTACAATAATGTAAATTCCCTTATGCTTAAATGTCTGTGCCTTAAATCTCTTTTTGCGTCAGATCTTGATTTCTGTGATTCTTATACACTCTTTATCAATTTTGGGTGTGTCAGCGAAGTACGGATTGTGGCGCGAAGCCAGCTCGCTTTCCATAGGTCACTGAGGCCTTGGACGTTCCAATGTGGAGTGGTGTAAACGGGGTTAGGCTCGCATCAAACTCACGCCCGCTTACCGACGACTTGAAAACCAACGACTGGAGCAGCCTGCCCCGCGGCCATGCAAAAGCCGCCAAAACTACCGATTTTTTTTTAATCAACCGGCTAGTTCAGTAGTAGTGTGTTCTCACGGGGCGCAATTAATTCGTGATTTTACTCAATGAAAGCAGCACACATCCTATGTATCCTAAAACATTTGAGATTCAGAATTAGTCGTCGAACCTCTGCGTCCTCAGCCATTGATTTCTTTCTTCACAAATTGTACAACTACTATCAAAAGTTCTGACTTTTTGAGTATAATACGCGGTTTTAAAATTTGTTATAAATCGTGTTCTTTAGCACCACAGTTGCTTACCGTCTGAAAGCTACCACACGTCGCGGTTATGGCGCACTGCATTGAAATTCAAGGTTTAACCGGCACTCTTATATTCATTCAGAAAGGCCCCAATCACTATCTTCTCCATAAAAAAAGCCAGGTCTCGATGATGACACACCAAATAATCAGGGGATTCTACGGGAGAGCGTAGCTGCTCTTATCTTACACACCAGGCTCATTGTCAGCAGTTTCTAACTATCGCTGACATAGGCAGGGCGCGTCGTAAACTGGGGATCCTCAGGAAAGTATGGGTCCTATATGCTTTAGAGAAAAAAAATGCTTTTGGTGGAGTGGTTTTTCCCGTCTCAAGCGCTCTATATATGGCTGCCCTTTCCCTCTCGGGCGATTTATTATGGAAAAACTGGACAGGAATCCTAAAATTTTCTGTAAATAACTCCGCAAAAGTGGCAGGAAATTGTAGGAGGTTAGGGAGGTAGGATGGGGAAAGGATCGTACTTTGCGAAATTTTTCCCTACTGGCGGGAATTACAAACGCTACATACCACTTGCTGATTGAAGGCCTCGTTCTGGCCTCAAATGCCACCCGGCGTGTTGCAAGACTAATCATTCCACCCCATATTTTTCACGTTCTCACCTATATCTCCATTCAAGGAATTATTTGTCGTACATACCTGAAAAGAACAATAAATAGTCTTAACGATGAAACACTTCATCGATTTCTTTCATTTTCGTTCGATTTGAAAACATCGGATCTGGTCAAAATTCGTTGTATTAGTGTTCCCATAATGAAGAACACAGTTGATGCAATTTCGGCTTTTACTTAGTAGTTTTTTCTAGTACCGGCAGTGTGAACGGCGAGTATAATTATGCTTCACATGGAATCCACAAGCTGTAGTTGTATTTACCATCTTGGAGAAGATGTAAAATGAGATTTCTTTTTTGGCATTTTCACGGTTTTACTGTAAGTGTAAGAACTGGTCGCACGAATTGCTTTCTTGACTTCCACCGCAGAATTATGAAGACGTAGTGACGAAGGTCGGCGCTAAAAATCCACAGGAGATAGGCGCTAACACTAGAGTAGAGGTTGCTGAAAAATCGTTGATGACGATCTCTCAAAGTCAGACCATTGTTGCGGACAATGGGACGTCTCAAGGAGATGGGTTTGACGCAACGTAAGCCCGTTTTTTCCTTTTTTCTATCGGTTAGCAAAAAGACCGCATCCTTTCGTTCGTATTAGTCGTTTTCCATCAACTTTTGCCGCTTACCCGCTTTCAACAAACTGGTTGAGATCCGGTGGCTGACGACGCCACGCAAACCGGGCACCTCACATTGGTCTCTTTCAATCCGCTATAACCACTTGGAAGTGCAGTGGAAATGAAGATTGGAAGTTTATGACAGGCAGTCGTGTTCTTCAGGATCAACTGTTGAAAAATCAGCGCGCCATGAAAAGACCACGGGAACGCGACACCTCACA
The DNA here is from genome assembly GCA_036418165.1 of Cooperia oncophora. Taxonomy (NCBI): domain Eukaryota; kingdom Metazoa; phylum Nematoda; class Chromadorea; order Rhabditida; family Trichostrongylidae; genus Cooperia; species Cooperia oncophora. The sequence goes on along the minus strand of MU953494.1, from coordinate 2,867 downwards.
CGGCCAGACAAGTCGCCCAGCAGTGATCGCGCGCGCTACTTGTCTGCACTCTCTCACAAATGGCTGTAGCGCCATTCTTCTCAATCCCTATCCCCGTAAACAGTTGAGCGAAGAAAGTGGCATAGTGGCCGTATGCGGACCCATTCACCTCACATAAAACTGTAGGGTCCTCTAGGTGTACATTTTGTCTTCACCCAAACCGAAGGCACTAGAAAACATGCTAATCAAAAAAAAAGAGCCAAGAATTTGAAATCGAGAGAAAATAAGCAGACATTCGTTAGAGTGAAAAAAAAACAAAAAAAAAACATGCCTCATCGGAAATAGCGGATAGCACTCCGGGACAATGGATACATGAGGCGCGCACGAAGTATTTTTCACAAGTACGATACCATGCAGAACTAGATTTTACCCAAAGAGATTGTAGAGGAAGTAAGATAAGCTTGTCGGAAAACCAATCCATGGACACACTTCAACCAACATGAAGAGTAGAAAAATCAGTTGGACCACAACTGAAATCGAAAAATTAGAATCTGGGACACTCGCAATCTTCTGCACAATTTATCCTTTTAATTCCATGTTCCATACCAGGAATTACTCGAAACCGTATCTAAGTACCGGAGGCGGGCTTATTCAGCACCTCCTGCCACCGCCCCGAGTGACTGTGACGACATGAACTAAGGCACCGTCGCAAATGTGCACAATATTATGGGAGTGCAACGGTGGTGCGGCCGTTGAAATCTGTGTTTGCAGAGTATATCTAAACGTGGGTACGATGATTATTGTTCAAGCCCAGTCGGGGCGGGTCAGTGCCTTGCCATGGTTTTGGCGCGGTGCCAGCCGTTTCGTTGCGGTTTTGCGTTCAACGAGTAGTGTGGAAGGAGCTGACACATCCGAGTGATTTCGGCGGTAATGACTGTGCCTATTCCTGCTATGGATCCTCTGCATTTTGGCCGATTCAGTCGTCAGTTAGTAATATGTTGTCTAACCCCTGATTGGCAAGACGGCGAATATATCTCAGTGACAACGGCTACTACCGAAGTCACAGGCCGCAGCACAGTCGCTGCTCAGCTATTTTGTTTGCTGTCTCGGAAAAAAAATATCAAGAAAATTAAAAAATAAAATTATACTAAGTTGGCAGGAAAGTTCTGTCATACTTTTCTTGAACCCAAAATACCCATTACCTGAAGAGGGTTAACCGGTAATGTGAGTAGTTATACATCAAGGAATGTTCTTTCTATTCAAGAATGTTATCCGCTACCTTCGGCACCGACCCCTCCGGACGTCTCCTCGAGCTCCTTCTTCCACCATCGTGACCAGCATGATAGCTACAGGTGCCAAAATAATGGAGCTGCATAAGAACGATGTCTGAAACTAGCAGACAATCTTCCACGACGCTAATGCTTTAGAGCGGGAGCCTACAGTTTTGAGGGAGCTGTGGTTTGGGAAACTGCTGGGTGAAGAGGCTGCTTCCTTCAATGCGTAGCTGGGAGATCTGAAGCGAATCGTCGATCAGAGGGAAAAGTTCGTACGCACAGTAAGTCTTCAATGTGATGATGTCCAACTTTGCGTCGCGCCTCCCTGCATTGTGAAGCGATGGCATCCATGAGGTGCTCAAAAACTGGCAAGGATCCCGCAATAACATTGCTGTATAATTTTGATCTTGTACGCCTCTCTATAAAAAGAAAGCCCTATTTGAAAAAAATGTGACAGAACTTTCCCGCCAACCTAATAATAAGGTTTCCCTCATAAACCATGTAACACAAACCTATAGCAGAAGCCATCATGAACAATTGGGACTCTCTTCTCATCAGCAATTCTTTGGTGATGTGATGTTGTGCCGCTGTTCCTGACCCCTGCCTGAAAATGTCGAGTAAGTCCGATATTCGCTAGTAAGTCTTTTTAAACATCGAGCTCTACTCTACTTGAGTTACTACTCTGTCCCGGAGCCTCATGTTATGCTAAGGTATCAAAGAGTGATGAGTTATGGACAAAACAATTGACCCAGGCAGTAACCAGACTTGCACCTCCTGCTTTCCCAGTAAGTGCACTACACGATACGAACAGCTTAAACAGCTACAGTGTAGCCCTATCGGTTTTTTTAGTAGCAGAGTAGGGGTCTGGGACGTTTTTGGAAAATTTTGGAGAAAAAAAGTGGTGGAAATTTAAGGTACTAAGCAGAGTGGGAGTTATGAAAGAGGGGCGTCATAGTTTGCAAAAATGTTCCTCAACGAAAGTTGGTGCTCTAACAGGTCTAACAATGACGTCTGGCGCTGAAGTGTCCAAAATAGCAAATTTTACGCACCTGGAGCTGACCCTTGTGCCTTTTACGAATTACATATAAAAGATAACAATACGACAGTATAAGGAATATACTATTGACTGTAAGAAAAGCACTTGCATAAGCGAAGTAAGTATTTGGTACTTCTTTGCTGAAAATTTCAACAATGCCTTTGACTTAATAGCATCAAAGCTTTGAAGAGAAATGTCAAGTCATATATCTACAAGTGAATACCATACGGAAAAAGAAACTGTAAGAATCGCACTTGATGAACACTGGCATCAGCCCTCCACTTTGGGTTTTTTCTAGTCCCACTTCATTTCCAAGAATTACGAGAGCAATAGTGTAGCCAGGTACGAGTTGTATAGCTACAGCAAATTTCAGACGTTGCCCACTCCATGCCTGTAAAAACTTCTTCATCGAAAATGGGGAAGAAGACGCTCGCAAAATGATTGCATTGCTTGGAAAATCGGGTGTGTGAAAAGACAATCGCAATATGCCGCGCAGGTGGGCGTGGCGATGACAGTAGGTCAGACAGGTCAACTCGTCCGTTGTGCTCTACGAACAAGTTGTCCTGTCTAATCATTCG
>MU953491.1:0-13158 GCA_036418165.1 Cooperia oncophora | reverse complement strand
CACCGGAAGTGTAGACGACACCTTGAATACGCAGTCACGCCCTTCCCCATCTCCGTGATTTGGGGTACGTGTTCTGAGTCCTTTGGTTAATGTATGTTGCTCTTCAATTTTGAGGTGGAGGCGAAAGCCCGAGAAGCGCCAAAGTTCAAAAGGTCCTTTCAACCGATTGATGAAATCAAACAGGAGCCGTCTTCACCATCAGCTGCTGATAGTGGTATGTTTTTGAGTGCTGGAGAGAGATTTTCTGCAAATTTTCACATCCAGCACCTTGTCTTTTTTAGGAGCTCAAAGAACCGAATCTATCAGTTCTCCACGAATACCTGGTAAGTTTTTGCTCCATACTTTCTGAAGATTAGGCAGTATACTCTAGCTATTCCACTTTTTTGAGGACAACATCGGCTTTGGTGTACTATAGACAACTATTATAGAAGCCAAAATAGAGAACTGAGGAATCTGTAGAATCCAAGAAAAGGATAGGTACGAATTGACTTCCCCTTCTCCACACGAATGAAGTCGATTCGTGTCTGGTCCTTTTCGCCGATTTTTTCGATTCTACGGTCCTGTGGTCCTCTGAAACGGACCGGATACGGGTTTTTCTACCGATTCGTTGAGAGCGTTGTGAACAGGACAGGTCGCACGTTGGCATCCTCAGCGAGCAGATCGTAGTTATTCGCTGGAGGGAGGAGAGATCGTAATTGGCATCAAGAAAAAACGTATTTGGTTTTTAACTTTCTCTAGTTTTTTTTTCCGTTTCGTCCGTGGCCTATAACTGCAAGCACTCATACCTCCTCTCTTCATAGTCTTGACAGCGCACCGTTGCATGAGAGAAAGGGGATTGGTGGGTTTTGGGCCGGTCGAGGTGAGGGTGAGGTTGGGTGGTAGTGTGAGGTGTGGGTTTAAGTGTACGTATTCTCCAGAGTGTTGGGAAAAAAAACTACGGGAATGCAGGTTGAAATAGTGAAAAATTTAGGATTATGTTATGTAATGGAGAACGGGGAAGGGAGTACCGGGAAAGCAACTTTTGCGGGAGAAGGTCGTAATTTTGCAAAATTAACCCATCAGCATAATAACTATGAGAAGCAGGTAATGGGGAAATTATTGATCTGCTCTGTTACAGCCCAAAGCCGCGTCATCGACTCTGACTCTGACAGTGATCTCCCACCAGAGGAAGTGTAGTTACATAACTTTTATATAGCTGGCCTTTAGGGTGTGGTCATGTCTGCGCACACGAGTTGAGCGTACGCTAGCATTTTGGCATTCTGAACATGGGCCAGCGCTTTCAGCGTCTTTACGTTTTGGGCGCTAGGAAAGTATAGGTATCGATCTACAATTTGGGCGCAAGGCAGCGTTTGAGCGAGTGGGAGTGTTTAATTTGAGAAGTAGATATTGGAGAAGTGAGCATAGGCAAGAAAGCGCTAGGTGTAGTACCTATACCGCTTTTAAGAGCGAGACGGTTGGTACGCTATATGCAATGGCTCCGGCGCTGAAACAGATGGAGGCCTGACGGTCCTGAAGGAACGGAAGCGCAGCGCCTTACTATTTGGTTGCGAGTTTCAAGCTGTTCGCACAGTGAAGTACTAAGGTGGCAAGGCCATTCAGCTCTTTACAGCCAAAGGGACGTCAAACGATCACTCGACTCAGACCATTTTCTCCTCCAAGAAAAGGTATCTTGAATAATTTGTGCGTATCATTTTTCATGCAACTTAGCCTTTACCTGTCGCGCTTTTTTAAATATAAGCCTCACAATAAGTGACTAATATGTGCATATTATTACAGGGAAGGGACGGCACGACTCCGACTCCGATATTTCTCCACCAAGAAAAGGTGTGTTAAAGAACTCTTCTATTTATTATTTTACTTATCAGTACTGTATGTCTTTGTTCGCGTCGCCGTTCTTTCTTTGGGAATTGCTAACATAATCATTATGGAGATTTTTACAGCGAAAGGGCCGTCACGACTCTGATGCCCGACGTTTCTCCTCCAAGGAAACGTAGGTTACATTTCACTCTGCTGTGGCTCCAGTTACGAATAACGTTTTGATGCTGTTTCCCGTCTTTCGCTTTCTGCTGCCATTGGAGCGCGTTTATCACAACGTGCTTTTCCTGAGACAATCGTTTCGGTTTGGTCTCATCAGTTTTGCGTCGGGGTTGGCGAGACAGTGATGATCCGTCTGGGTAAGAGGCGAAACGGACCATCTGTGATTTGAAGTGTTTTCTTTTCCCAATATTGTTTTTCTTTGTTTCTAATCGTCCCTCGTAAACGAATATCCCTCACCGTCTTACCTTGTTTAGACCTTAATTGCATCTTTGTAGGTGGTCCTGAACCGAGCGCTTTGAAAAAACGGCATAGCTCGAGATCTCCACAGCATGGTAAGCTTTTATTACTTCCTGGCGGGAGTGCTTGGTTCCACAACTCACTTTCCAGAAATGTCATCACGGAAGGAACGGCGCCGTAGTGCTGATAGATCGCCTCCCAGAAAATACAGTAAGTTGATGGCCGCACAGGGTACTGACATGCCTTCAGTAACATACCTTTTCAGATGACTCACAAGCCCACTCCATGAGAAGGAGACGTGATTCCGATCAGTCACCGCCAAGGCAACATGGTGAGTTATCTTCTAAGACAGAGATTGCGCTGAGGATAAGGGTGTCTCAGGAGTCGACCACTGAGGGAATCAGTGGCGCCAGTCGTACAGAGTACTCTCCGAGTGGTAATCTTGTGCCTTGACCCTGAGCACTCCGATCCCTTAGCGGGGCATACTTGTGAGGCCAATATCTGGTTGTTTTACGGTTTTCAAAAAATGGTACTTCAGATCGATCATCGCGAAGAAGGCGGGATTCCAGCTCTGACGTTTCACCTCCTCGTAAAACAAGTAGGCTCTTTTATGTGAAATTGCGTTTAAGGTTTGCACATGAGCGCATTGTTGAGCAGCGTTCAGACTTCACGACAGCAGCGCTTCGGTCGCGCGTTCGACGCGATCAATGCAGTCGAAAGCATGCGCATCGATCGCGTCGAACACGCGACCGAAGCGCTGCCGTCGCGAAGTCTGAACGCTGCCTTAGTTGGAGAAATGTGTGTGGCAGCTTTTCACTGTATTCAGGACACGTTCTGTCGCTCTCAAGTTTTACTCTTCTAGTACTACTGCCCTCCTTATCACCCAACCTATGATGACATGACATATGATCTTCTGAATATTTTAATTTTTCCGAAATTTTCCCAACTTCCTACCATTGTCCATTTTATTTTTTGAATTCTCCAGTCCTGTCCCTCTTCTTCACCTCCCTCCAAGAAAAAAACTTGCATCGAGCGGGGGGGGGGAAGCTTGGATAGCGGCGCACTTGTGCACTTAAAGTATTAAAAAAGGAGGAAAGTTGACAACAGAAAACATGTTCTCAAATGCCAACGATATCCAGCAAATACGCCCCTCCCTCGCTGGGGATCCTCACCGCACAACGTGCCCTCACCATACAGAATCTATTGAGTAATCTCGGCAAAAATCTACCTATGAGATTCACCTAATTGATGAAACCAACAAAACTGATTCTTGAAAATGCAGCTCTTCTTCCAGAGACTTCTGCTAAGAATGTTTCGGTCAAAGTTGAAGTGGACTCCGATCAGTCGCCGCCAAGAAGGGGTAAGTTTTCAAAGTTTTCACATTGAAAGTCAACTCTTCGGTTTGAATGTAAATTATAATGACCCTTACTTCCACAAAACTTCTGTAACTTGTAAGTCCCCTACAAAATTCCTCGCGTGAGCTTCGCATCTTTCAGAGAAACGTGCTCGGAAACGGAATGACTCTGATTCCGACCAGTCACCGCCTCGCAAACGTGGTAAGTTCACTAATCTCATCGTTTTCTTTAAAACACTTCTCCTTCAGCTCTAGTTGTTTTTCATCTCGTGCTATGATCTTCACTCTTCTCCATCACTTCTATCAGATCACCCTTTTCTTATCACTTACTATTAGTAATGTTGCGTGGTGTATTTGAAGCTCTTCACTTGGTTAACACGTTTATTGGCGAGCTTTCGGCACGTAATGCCTTCGTCAGGCCTTAAATTACAATGCTTAGCAACAGAAAATCGACCCATCTGAAAGGATTAAGTTGGGGTTTCCCCTATACCAGCTAAACGTGTTCGCAAGGAAAGATCATTGTCACGGTAAGGGGTGTCGACTAGCAGCCTCAGTCGCACCGCCGCGTGGTGTCTCTCTCCCGGATTTTTTAGCGCGAACATTTTTTTTCAAGGGAAGGGGACTCTGGGATAGGTTGACCCTACTACTAAAACCACTCATTTTGCATGCAGCTAGTTTTGTTATCGTTAGGTCTCCTGTAGAGGAAGCTCACGTACAATGATGGGAACATCGGAGCTTGAAATGTCGGTCATCTGCTCGATGTATTCCATCTGTTTTGCTCGGTGCCATAAAAAGCTCGCCTGTTTTCAAACCACCTTGTGAGAATTCAATTCGTATTTCAATTTGCTTCCGGAAACTTCCCGCCTGTACTCCTGCACAAGCTGCGCTGAGTTAATGCAGTAGTGTCTTACCTAGGGGTGTAAATAGTTTGTCCCTTTTCAGATATGGTTTTTATTTTTGGTTTTCTGTAGTGTGAGCTCCTCTCTTTGTGACCATATAGATGGCTTTTTGTCACTATGGACTTTTTAAAGTCAAGTCTAGAAAAAGAAATGGCTCTGACCCGGACCAAATCACCACTCGGAGACGTGGTAGTTGAATCGTTTACGTTTCACGAAACATTTCCTAGTTGTTGTTGTACTTGTTCTAAAAATTGATCATCTGAGGAATGCCGCTAAATTCCAAAACCCAATTTTTCCCCTTTTTCGCACTCACTTCCGCACCAATGCTGCTTACGAAGTTGGAATACAAAAGAAATATCACAACTCCTATGAAGAAGATCTATTTCGAGGCTGTTTCAGAACGATCGTCTCAACATCCTGCTGTCAAAAATGAAGTCGATTCTGACCAGTCACCGTCTAGAAAACGTTCTGGACTCCTTTCTATTACGAAAGGCCACCTGGGGGGGGGGCGTGGGCGGAGAGGTGAGATCGCTTGTCCTCCCACTCTGTATCAAAATCTTGAATTTACGGAGGATTTATGGAAGAGATGAATTGTCATCCAAGCTTGAAGTCTCTTGTCAGTTTTTTAGATCGTTCTCGAGTAAGAAGAAGAGGCTCGGATTCAGACCAAGTCTCCACCTCGAAAACATGGTATGTTGTGTTACCCGTATGTTATAATATTTATGTTTTACGTGTGTCTTGCGGCGATCCCGGGCCATTGTCTGGAGAAGCACGGCCAGTGTGCTTAGCACGACTCAGTTGTTCACGCCTTAGGTGTAGCAGCTTCCTCTTCACCACGTACATGTAGCCAGCTCTGCTTTTTTGCAGCTTATGTGCCACTTGACTGGACAAGCTCACGGTAAGGCATTGTTCAAAGTGCACAACTTTGTGATTTCGCGAAAAGGAGGGGTCGATGGAAAGGGAGAATTGACGAATCGCCGCCGATCGCCAGCTCTCCCAAGTCGAGGCGTTTGACGTATCTATGACGTCAGTTCACGTTGTAGGTTGGGAATCCCCAGCTGCGGGTGGGGGAGTCATATGTAGTCGCTGCAGGGAGGGAGTCGTATCGCCTTCGAGAAAAAATTCCGGTTGATGACTTTTCTCAGTTTTTCTTCTTTGTACCCTTGTCCTTGTATATACCCCTCCCCTCGTCCCGGACGGGCCGTCCGGGCGACCACACTTTTTTTTGGGGGGGGGGACCTGGAAAATAATTGGAAAACTCTGGAAAAGCTGTAGGAAGTTGGGGGTAGTCAGGAAGAATAGGATGGGGACGGGGAGATCGTACCTGGGAAGGAAATTTCGAGGACGGTTCGTATTTTTATTTTTCGGACGGCACGTACAGGACGTGCTCTCTATACCCTATGTTCTTTTCGCAGTGCACCGATTCTACTCATCGGTACGTGTGCAAAGCTTTCCGTCGTCTCTGATTTGCCTAGGTTGAAGACTGTGTAAACAAGTTATGAGCTCTTTTCGGCATCGGATTGAAGTGGAGGGAAAGAAGAGGCTGGGAAACCTATGGGAAATCAATTTGGAGATCTTTTGAAAATTCGACCATGGGAAGATAAAATTGAGGTAGAAAAAAAAACTAGCAAAGAAGAGTTAACTGTTTCACCATCGTTTGAGGCCTCTGACGGGGAACAGGAACGGGCTAATGACTGGAAAAGGGAATCGCGTATGGATGGATGCTTTGCGAATGAGCAAAGGAGAGGACATGCTTTATACCCTTCATGCGTTCAGTTTACCCTTGCTCGAACAAGGCTTTTGCGGAACAGCCACTAACAACTACTAAACAGAATTGTTTCAGGAAGGCCGTCATCCCACCGCCGTGAATCGGAAAAGCATCGGGAACGACGCATAGCAACACCCGAACGGCTGGGCAAAGAAACTCAGCGGACACTAGACGGAAAAGTAAGTATTATTTTTTATCAGAAATTTCTGGGCTATGATTAGTTTTTATTACCCGAACTTTTGAAACTAGTATGATGTTTCACAATTACATTTAAAGACGTCCGCCCCGATCGTATGGTTGGGAACTGAGGACAATCATGTTTTTTCTCACTGATATGCTCCTCTTTCTAAGGCAGCAAACAGCAAAGGACACCTTAGATAGCTGCATTTTTCTCTGTCTCCGCCCATATAGTCAGCGTGAACTGCGCATTTGATGAATACTGAGTTGTTAGAGCTGAAGTTTACCAGCTTGTCTTTGGAGAAGTCAGCATCACTAATTTGAAATAGTCTTCTTCTTCTTTTCTTTCTCTCAAACTGTAGTCCTAAATCTTTACTGATTTATTATGTGTACTTTTAGGTAGCGGGACTACAGTCAGCAGCTGATCTCAAGAAAGAGTCGGAGAAACTGCGCGAACGTGAAGCTAAGGTATTCTAGGCGTATTTTTGTGGTACCGTAAATTATTGCTTGCTCAGTTTTATACGTTTTATTTCTCTCAAACTTTCTATTAGATGTTCGAAGAAATGGATGCATCAGTGAGCGGTCGAAATGCAGAGACCACTGTACGGCAAAAACAAGTACGAAAAGGTGTGCAGCATTTTTTTATTCATTGTATTATTTTTGGGGGAGAAGATCATATTTATTACTTCTAGGTCGTGAAAAACCAGAAGATAAGGAAAGGAAAGAGCGCGAGGCCAAGAAACAAGCAGAACTTCAAGAGAAATATGAGTTGTGGAACAAAGGATGCTTGCAGCTGAGCGGTATGGCATTTGGCTAAGGGACTGGGACAAAAGGCCGATAGCCTTTTCTTTGCGCACAGAGATCTGGTGACGAGGCGTCTGAAGTTCTTTTTAGACAGAATCCTTCACCTCTAAAGACGCAGTACGCAGTTAGCGCAGGAACACCTTCCGAAGTGTCCACTCTCATAGCGTTTTTACGCCAGTATTTGTTACCACCGCTTTCAGAAAGATTCAGTAAGAGATGTTTCTTTTCCTACAAAAATTCGTCATAACGATGTGGAAATGCGGAAAATTGGTCATTCTTGACCATCTCGCCACGGCTTTCCGCTCGTCACGCTCCCCACCCGTTCACTTGAAAATTTAATCTTTTCTTCTCTCCTACCATATTGCCATGAAAACCTCGTGGAGGCGAAGAACAGACTGCTCCGTAACGAAGAAGATGCTGCAAAGATCGGGATTCCGCTGATGCTTTCCTACTGTTGGTACATGAGTGCGCGAATTCGACCGTTTTCCTTTGACGAGTAAATACGACCTCCCCGCCCCCTTGTTGAGGACTCCGTGAGGATAATATGCTCTATTTCTCTCCTCCTGAGAGTGAAAGTTTATTCACGATCATTGCATTAAGCTTCCGTAATCAGGAGAAACAGTCCTTCAAGACAAAGTGTAACACTCACTTTGTGGATCTTTGTCTTTGTGCCATCGTGTGGGTGAATGGGTCCTGCAGCTGCAGGGCAAGGCGTGTTCTTCGTCAGAAATTGACGGGAACAGGTCAGGAAGGTATAATGCTCAGATGTTCTTTTCCAATATTCGGCCCCGGCGGCTTGCTGTGGCGGCCAACCGGGCGCCCTAGCCATAGACGAGAGCTCTTCTTGTCTACGCCTTCTTTCTGTTGTCCTGTATCGCAGAGTTCGTGTTTCGCAGCGAAACACTCGTATCGACGCGAATGCTGCGGATGCCCCCCACAGTTTCGTTCCTGTGCACTTTTGAGCAAAGAAAGTGAGACGCTACTGCGGCTGCACGTCCATTTACCTCGCACATGGCAAGGGCTTGCTCTTCGGAGGTGTGTGTGTGTAAAGGCCTCCACAGGCACGCCCTTGCCATGCCCCTTTTGTCTATAAGGCACCACTGAGATCAATTTTGTTGGGAGAAGAGCCGGGTTTATTCAGAAAGTGAGCGGCCTAATTTCAGCGAGCAGCACAACTGGACGAGATGGCTCGTGTAGCAGCTGAACCACTGGCAAGAATGGCCGATGACGTAGAAATGAATCGGCAGCTGAAAGAAGAGATTCATGAGGAGGATCCAATGGCAGTGATGTTGAATAGCAAAAAACGAAAGCAAGCTCTCAAGCGAGGAGATTTGGGTAAGACACAGTCCTGTTCGTTGCGGATTATGGGGCGTTTTGAAGGCGGGGATGAATGGTGGCGGGCGGCGCCAGCCCGCTTTTTGTGGGGCACCGTTACACACAGTGCCATATCGTTCCGCATCAAAGTCGGCTCACGCTGTTTTCAGCAACGAGTGGGAGAACAGGCAGGACGGTGCGCTAGACCGAGCGCCCACGACCCGCCATCGCCAAGAGTAAAGAATGGTTAAACTGCTTTTTTTTGGTTGGTAATACAAGATATGCGATTCATGTTGCAGTATATCCGACGTATCAAGGCGAATGCCCACCAAATCGTTTTGGTATACGGCCAGGATACCGGTGGGATGGAGTGGATCGGTCCAATGGCTTTGAGGCAAAATTGGCTCAGGCAAAGAACAGAAGGAATGCTCAGGAAAGAGAGTATTATCAGAACCTTCAAACGTATGAGTAGTTGATTGTATAACTGTTATTGGACTGTAATTACTACGTTTACCTCTCACTAAGAATAATGTTCTCCAATGTAAGCTTGTTATGAGTTTTAAATAAATGTAAAGATCATCTCTATACTTCTACACTTCAGCTCTGCATCGCAAGTTCCAGTGATTACACTGTGAATGAGACGTGGTGTCTCTGTTTTCAAACCCGAATTTCTGTGATGCACCACCCCAAATCCCTTTCAGCTGAGGGTGGTAGAGGGAAAAAATGGGAAATTATGTTGCACAGGTATGGTTAGAATTGTAACTGCGCAGGGCGTGCATTACAGTTACTTATGTATACGATGGATTACGGTGATAGTTGAATCCTTTCCCTTGCCCTGACAGTTTTCCACTAACAGTACCTAGGCAAAATACAGGGGGCAGAAAAAAGTCACTTTTCTTCCTCTAAGGCGATATAACGTTACACTTCATTAGTTGCTGGTTGGACATTTTCACAACCATCAATTCAACAACGAGCTGTAGCAGATCGCGAACTCCGAGCCATAGCTTCTGACTGAAAGCCACCGAGAGTTTCTGGGCCACGTGACGCGTGATTCGGTGCCTGAGTGCCGGCTAGTCGTTGAATTTCTCTGGGCCCACTGTAAGACCACCTCATGTTTGAGCTCCGTGCCGGACCCGCTAATCGAGGGGTTTAGGTCAGGTGACATACTCAGTATTCCGTCTTCTTCAGGTACTCGACGCCCTCCCATTCTAAGTAGGCGAGAGTTTTTCAACGTCCTTCGATTCCATGTGGTGACATGCAGTCTTATAGCAGCACGAAGTTTCCAGGAAGGTAGAGGCGACGACATGAAAACAGAATATTCTTTTCGAGCTGTTCAATGTAACAGTCAGCGTTCACTTTCAGTCCGGGGTCTACGAAGAAAATTTCGTTCTCGATTTCAAAGAAAAACTGCCGGTCCATACCATCAACCCGCCCACTAGGGACTGCTGTGAAGATGATATCATAAACCGTAGCGACGTTTTCGGAGATGTTAGAGATCCCAGAAGCAAGAGTGCCGGTCTCCAAGTAAGCGTTCGATGGGTCAGCTCCATACAAAAGTCTCGGCACTGTTTGGAGGTGACTTTCAATTCCATAAGCCTTCTTCAGTTCGGCTACTGTTTCTGCTGGGAGATGGCTTCGTATTTTGGTGTACATGAAAGTGATGGACGAAGCCTGCTCCTGCTGAGCATCTTGGGTATTGAGGAGCATCTTGGGTATCTTCCTCCTTGGTACTCATATCCGCGTCTTCTGTGTGGGCTGCGTAAACTTTGCTGATATGTGACTCGGCCGAAGTATTTTTTCCTTCCCCGTGTATAAAAGGCTTCGTTAACGTGGGCGAGGCTCCATCAAACAGCTATGTGGGTGCAGTTTGAGCATCCGGGGCATGTCTTTGATTTACAAAATTTTCGAACTTTTTTCCCAAAAATAATAACAGAGAGGTGATGTATGTGTACTGTTTGGCCCCTGCAGAGGTGGTGTAGCTGGAAGTGGTTCAAGTACCACGCGCGCGGTTCGGTGGTCAGATCGCGAAGTCGGCTCCCGACCAGGCCCAGCTGGTCTTCTCAGCGGGATCGCTAAAAATTGGTAATCAGATTCGTTTTGCGACAAACAAAAACCTCTGTTTGGGCTAGTCACTAATACTGCTGTATAGACCATGTGGCATTCACGAGGCTCCTACAAATATACTCGAGATCCCTGAGGTCGGCTAGGCGGGGCTGCATTTCACTTAAGCCTGAAGGTGTCTATGCTTTCTGGTGGAATATTTCCATCTTGACACAACTGTTGTCGTGTCTCTGTACAACACAGAACAAGATGACAGTTGTCCCGGACTGGAATATTCCACGAGTAACCAATTCCGTGCCATGTTCAAATGCCACGCCTACTCTGGCTCAGGAAATAGTGAGTGTAAGAATACGTACCGTATTCTGAGAAGGATTGAGCAACAGCGATTCCTCGATCGGGTGCACGCTGCATTCTAACATCTCCTTTTGATTTCACGAGAGGAAATCCACTGAGAAAGTTTCAACAAGGGTTTTCGGCGGAGCATTTGTTTTGAAGATGGAAGCGCTCGCACGGCATTGATATCATGGGTGGGCTTTTCGGATAACACTCCCAAGATATACTGAAGAAACGGCTCGAACGGTCTATTATGGGTACGGAGTCGAGGAGGTTTTCAACAAAGAAGGAAGCAGATTTTCACGCGAAACAACTGGCCGGCATTTAGTAGATAGTTGGCTCCGAATACTGAGACACTGGAACATTAAATGGGTTCGGTGTGAGGCTGTGCTCGTTATATCAGATGACGAACACGCGTCGTCGTCGCAGTGCGGATCTCCTGACCCATATCCGTCCCAAAGACTCGTTTTTCAAGGAGAGTTCTTGAAAATTGGAGAGAGTGGTAGTTGCGAGGGTTCCTTCAGGCAACTGATTTAATGTCTCTGTGGGGTTAAATTCCTGTGAGGTCAGTCACTTTGCCATTTCTCGGTCTGATATAGTCAGCAACAGGAACATTCAACACGGTCCAGTTTGCTTTTCACGTGTTGTGCTGGTCCAGTTGAAGAGGATAGAGGGATGAAGCTCTCGCCGTCGCTCAATTTTTTTTGAGATGTTAATATACTTCCTATTTCCATTTAGAATCGTAATGGCATTTGAATGGTAATGCGCAAACAATAGGTTGTGCAATCCATGTCAAGTCAGCGTTTTTTATCCTCAAACGAAGCTGGTAAGCCAAGTGTCGCAGCAGGATTAATTTAGAGAAGCTTGTCTCGAAGGGCATGAGCCGGTGCAGGATTTGACCACCAGACTGCAAGCGTGTGTGCGAATCACTTGCCACTTTACCATCTACTGGGTCGGCCCACAAGTAATGGCGTTTTTTTTCTCAACCCGAAAATATCGCGGCTAAAGCATGAAAGACTCTTGCCCATGGAGTTTACGCTGCCTGTTTAATAGAGATTCCTTGCTAACAACGACTATTCTCCTTTGTGATTCTTGAAATATGTGTTTCCACCAATATTAAAGTGCTGCCAATGTGGAGTGTCAGGTCGACGAAATTGAGCATTTTCGAGCCTCTCTTTTTACTTCTAATTGTAAAGCTAAAACCGCACAGGCCCAGTTGCTAAGTAAATGGCAAAAGGCTATGTCTTTCAGAAATGCTCACAATAGTTTAGGTGATTCGAAGATTTCAATATCGACCTTACAGAGAAGCATCGGACCTAATACCCTATCGAGTCCAAGTGAGCTTACTGAATAGCCTTATTAATGGAGATTCATACCAAGGTTGGAGAAGCGTTAGAGATCATGGGATGTTTCCTTATCACCTCATCAATCACAACTCGCAGTGATGTCAGTGGACGTTTGAAAAACGGCACTATTGAACTACTCCTACCCAAAAACTCAGAAAAAAAAAAAATCGCTGAAACGTTGCCTACAGATGTAATTTGATGCGCTGATCACGAATATCACATCCGTTTCGAGTGCTGGCGTCATTTGGCGCCATTATGCGCCAATTTGGCGTCCACCACTTTTGTCACCAAAGTCGATGAAAACTTGCATATATAGGGGTTAACCGACATCCTAATTACGAATATCACACTGGTTTTGAGCGCTGGCGCGATTTGGCTTCACTATGCGTTAATATGGCGCCAAATACGCGCGTAAAAATAATTGTTGGATTAGTTCGTAATCAGGACCTTAATTAACCCCCATATGTGAGTTTTCATCGACTTCGGTGAAAAAAAGTGGTGGGCGCCAAAATTGGCGCATAATGGCGCCAAATGACGCCAGCGCTCGGAACGGATGTGATATTCGTGATCAGCGCATCGAATTACATCTATAGGCAACGTTTCAGCGAAAATTTTTTTGAGTTTTTGGGGTAGGAATAGTTCAATAGTGCCAAAAAAGTAATGGCGTTAGGTTCTGCAGGCCGTCGCTCCCCAAGAGGCCCCCCATGCATTGCACATTCACAGGGTCCGAAAAAGCAACTCCTGATCGCTTGAACCAACTTCAAGTGCCGTGAGAGACATCTTCCCTTGCTCTTATATAGCACTTTCGAGCTTATTCTGTGAATTTGA
>MU953486.1:0-24608 GCA_036418165.1 Cooperia oncophora | reverse complement strand
CGGCGGTTGTAGACCCTTACGAAACCTTATGGGAAACAAGGTGAGCCTTATGGGAACTAAAAAAGGGGAGTTTTATGATCTGGGCATCAGCTGATTTACGCTTCAGAATCAGAACTATTAGGTTGTCTGGAAAGTTCTCAGCGTTTTGAGTGTTTCACTTTGAACCATCATAACTTTCGTAATACTCATCGAAATAAGCACCGTTGGAATCATCACACTTTTGCCAATGTGATACAGAAAAAATAAACTTTGAGAAATCCCATCAAAGAAAAACTGGGTGGTCGAGAATCCACGAAATCTGCGAAGGTCTTTTTTGCCTGGTCCTGTTTGATGAAGTATTTCTCAGCAGGAAAGTTCTGAAAATGTCTGAAAAGGTGATAGTCGGTTGGTGAAAGCTGGGAGAATATGTCGTGTTTATATGGCGGGTGAGGTAGAACTTCAACCCCAATTCGTTCAATTTATGGATAGTGATTTGTGAAACGTGTGGGCGGGCGTTGTCATGCAAAAGAATCGGACCCTTTCTGTTGACAAGTGCTGGCTGCAGCTGACGCAATTTTCCGCACATTTCGTCCGTTTCTTCACAGTAGGATTCTGCTGTGATAGTTTGGCCTGGTGACAAGAAGTTATAGTGGATCACACCAGCCGATGATCACCACCCTGTGGCCATAATCTTTTTTTCGTGGGATTCGGCTTTGGATTGCCTCGGTGGTTCGTCGTCGCATCCAACCACTGTCCGGAACGTCTCCTGTTATCATACAATAATTCCCACTCCTTCATCACAGGGTGGAACAACTTGTTCAAAAAAGCGGGATCGTTTCTGTTGCGTAAAAGCAGTGAAGAAGAAACCGAGTGCCAATTTCTGCAGGTCACTCAAACGGTAGGGCACCCACTTGTCAAGTTTTTTCACCTTCCCAATGCGTTTCAGACCATCCGCAACAGTGGATTTGCTAGCGTCTAGCTTTTCTGCAACTCTCGAAGTGTTTGGGATGGGTCAGCCTCCATGAACGCCAAATCCTCATTAGTATTGCTTTAGGTCGACCGCTACGAGGTTCATCTTCAGGGCTGAAATCTCCAGAACGAAATTTGTCGAACCTATTGCTTTCTCCAACACTATTGGGCCCCCACACCTGGTTAATTTGTCGAGCTGCTCTACGGACTGCGAATTGACCCAATTTGTAGTTGAAGAAAAATATCGTCCGAAGTTGCTCTTTTGACATGCTTCAAAAAGTCTTGGGAAAAGGGGGTTCATCAAGCAATAATGAAACGGCAGTGATACCATCAGATAGCGCAAAAATTTTCTTCAGGATATACTACTGAGATGCAAGGGAAGAATGAGTTTCTAATCAGCAATGAATGTACAAAAAATAGTAACACAGAACGCTGAGAACTTCCCGGACAACCTAATATATAATAATGAGAGGGCGAACCTCGTTTTCACCTGAAAAATTCACAGTACAAGCCGTTCCAAGGACTAGCATGTCTCGCAGGAAACGAATTTTCGAATGTGGTTGTTGATAGCGCGTTTGCGCGCACTGTTGTGAAGGAGAAAGATCCTGTTATGTTTATTGAGGAAAGCAACTTCTAGTCGAGTTTTCCAAGGAATAAGATTTCCACTGAAACTGTAGTGGTGACGGCACTCGAGTTCGTGTGCCAGCTACGGTGCTGATCTTTGTGAGTTTAGAAGGTGTCTCTCCCATCCGCTGCCAATGCCTTTTGAGCCCGGTTGGTCTCCCAAGCCAAAGCCGCCGTATTCAAATTGGTGTGCAGGAGACAGTGGGAAGATCCATCGCATCACATATGTTATTTACTGCTCACTATACCCTGAAATCGCAAAGGAGAAGAAGTCGAATCTGCTGCCGTCAGAAATAGCTTTCTATGCCATGTTCGTCACACAATATCACCACAGTAGGTTTATACAGGGTGGGGGCAATTTAAAAAAAGTCACTTTGATCGAGTCACATATCAGCAAAGTTTTCGCAGCACAGACAGAGAACGTGGATACCAGTACCAAAGCGGAAAATGCCCAAGATGTTCCTCGATAAGCAGGAGCTGGCTGTGGCCCATCAATTTCGTGCACACCAAAATATGAAGTCATCTTCAGTCGCAGCCTGACTGGAGAAGACCTTTGGAATTCACGTCACCTCCAAACAGCTGCGAAACTTCTAGTATGGAGTCACCCATGGATAGCTACCTGGAGACCAGTACACTCGATATGGAAGATCTCCAACATCGAGCAGCTCCGACAACGTCTCTACGGTCTAGATGGAAAGGCGTTGAGTACTTAAAGGAGATGGAATATCCAAGTAGGTCGCTTGACATAAATCCTCTCAATTACCCGGCTCGGGCGGAGTTCAATAGGGTGGTCTACGGTGGCGGAGAAATCGACTATCTCGCTGATCTCAGGCACCACATCGCGGTCGCGTGCCAGAATCTCTCGATGGCGCTCGTCCAGAAGGCTGTGGCGTGTCATAGTATTTAATATGCTCTTTAAGATGGTGGTGGACATGTTCGATCAGAATTTAATAAAGTGTACTTTATAGCGCCTCGAAAGTCAAGGAAGAAAAGTGACTTTTTTTATCCCCCTGTATGTGGGCTATGGGTCAGCCTATAAATATATAATATTAATAACAATAATAATATCAATAATAACAAGGTCGCTGAAGTGTTCCAGAACACTATCAAGTGTGTCCAGTTGGTCTCTTCATGAAACCTTGGCATTATTGTGAACTTCAGTTTGTGATTTTGATTTTTTTTTCTGCCGAAGAGATTGTGAGGTGGAAGACTTTATTTGAAATGGACTGACATTTTGACAGGATCGTCTTCCTAAAGGGCCTAACATTGCTCACAGTTCAGATGCTACATCCTCTACATCGCCAGACGCCTCAACACCTTAGCGTTTTGAGGGAACCTTAGGAGAACTACCGACAAATCCGAATGTGAGGAAGACACCAGCTCGCCTCATTCCTTATAGACCAGGTGCACCCATCTTTGTGATCATCACAACGAGGGGGGGAGGGGAGGGGTCGTATTTGCCCGCGATGGAGGGGGGGGGGGGTCGTAAACGCATGGCCCATGTTGAAGTGGAGAGAGCGGTGATACACGGTACAAGTGAAAAGAAGCTCAAAAGGGACGATGTAGATGACAATAAATAGAACTAGGCACTATCGAACTATTCCTAGGCCAAGAACTAAAAAAATATTGCTGAAACTTTTTCCTCCTTCCTCACAGAAAAACTTTTAGACACTTCGCCCACCAACCCTCTCATCTTCGTCAGAGGATATCCATCACTAATCCGCAAAATCTAGAAAAGAATCCATTGCAAAAGCTACCTATGAAACCGTAGAAATTGAATCCTGAGCAATTTCCTCACAACAAAATCAAACTCAACAAACAAAATCAAACTTAAAGAACAAACAGTCAAAATAATTAACAATCAATTGGATACAAAAAAAAGACTCACCAGGCCAGCTGGGAACCGGAACTAGGGATTACTTTTGAATTTTGGGCTGCTTCGGTCAAACGGCTCATACAAGCTCATTGGTGCGCGCTATTTTACGGCCTGGAGCCAATTTCAAGCCAAACACGTGAAAAGTACCCCTCATTTGAACACCCATAACTTCGTTGAAAGTGAAGCTATCGGAGAGGGGTAAGTGGGAATGAGTAGAGCTAGGTTGGCTCTTGTCAGCTGAATTGAGCGATTTCAAAAACGTTCCGATTCCAGAGATTTTCCCCGTTGTGATCATCGTTGTGATCCGTCTGTGATCATTTTTGCGAACCGCGAGTCGCTACGCTTTGGACGTCCATGGCAAGCTTCATACACGGCCTTTCGTAAAAAAGAATTGTGCCGGAAGCTTGAAGATTTCTACTTTCCAGCAGGGCTTTAATTTTCTCCCTAGGCCTGCTATTCGAAAAAATTCCCCGTTGTGATCATTTCGTGCTCACCCCCCACGACACGAAAAATCAACCCCTCCGAGGCCAGGAAACCTCCAGTTGGCTTGAAGACTTTGGTATGCTTCTGAAACACATGTTTCCGCAAAGGGTATTAGGAAATAGTTCTAATGGGTAGCAAATTGCATTACTGTGATCGCCGTGCATGGGGCTTTCGCGCAGGTTTTGGAAAGGTGTAACTTCTAGACAGGGCTTCCCAAGTGCAAGCACATGTGCTCCTACGATCAGAAAAGTCCGGGAATGTACTTTCATCTGTTTATTAATCGTCACGTGAGTCCTTTTATTTGTTTATAAATTCATGGTGCCCTTGTGGGCGGTGATCGTAGCTCCTATCATCGCCCCTTCCTCGTACGTATTGTCAGTATGCTACACCAGCGCCAGAGTGCTGGACGTGCTTGGGACGTACGTAGGTACTGCGACCCCCCCCCGCTCGACAGCAAATTTTGTAAAAAAACCAGAACTTTTTGGGAAAAAATAGACAAAGTGTCTGGAGGTTGGAAAAATCTAGGGAAGAGGTAACATGGGGAGGGGGGTCGTACTTGAAGATGGAATTTAGGGGGTCGTATTTTTCAGGAAATGATCACAACGCAATGGCGTGCCCTGCCTCTTAAGACAGAGAGTAGGCGTGGCATTTGAACATGGCACGGAAGCTGGTTACTCGTGGAATATTTCAATCTGGGACAACTGCCATCTTGTTCTGTGTTGGCCAGAGACACGACAGCAGTTGCGTCAAGATGGAAATATTCTACCAGAAGCATAAATACTTTCACGTTAAGCTGAAGAACGCAGCTCCGCCTACCCCATCTCAGGGATCTCGAGTATACATGAGATGAACGATGCCACTCACTGTTAGTTGCAGTTACTAGATAAGTGAGATACATCATGCTGTCCTTATAACCATAGTGAGCAAGTCTCTCTGTTCACGTCAACAGTTCGCATTGTGCATTTAAATGGCAGAGGTCGTTTTCGTTAGACAGACACTCATTTCGGTGTTCATCACAGGAATCCTTGCGGAAATCCAGAATGCCTCTAGCGCGTTTCTAGCCGGAATTTCAGTTTGTATACCAGAATTCTGCACTTCACATCGAAATGGTTTCCGCTGTGGTCCTCTATCAAGTGTCTGCCAAGCGGTGTAGCGCCGGAGAGGAGCTACTTCCGCGCTTTTTACCAGCGATAGGCTCTCTGATACTTGTTCTTAAAGTCCCCCTGTAAGCTTGCGCTACATGTCTGACACTCAAGTTGGAAGATCACGCCACTTTTAGAGCAAATCCACCTAGTCCATGCTGATATATGACGCAGTGCTCTGATATGCACTGCCCGTCATAGAGGCTATTTTGCACGAGCTTGATATTATTGCGAGGAATACCCACAACAACGTGAGATATGGGAGAGTGGAACTTATCAAAGTGTTAGGGGATCTCGTTCATGACACCTTTATTGGTTGGCTTTAGCTGTAAAACAGCTTCTTCAAACCTCAACTACAATCAAACATACGCAGTACTACAGCTTTTACAACATCAAATTTACCGGGATTAGCAACCAGGGCTACCTACGATAACTTAGTCAAAATCTGTGATACAATGTGCCTGATACCAAACAAATGAACAAATGTTAGCAAAACCGCTAAAAAGAGTGACTACCGCAGTAACTTCGCTTCATCTCTATCACGCTTAGGGGGGCTCCAGCGTAACTAAAAGCATCTGGAAATGCGACGCATGCGATATTTGCATAGAATTCTTTATCCACTTCTTTCTCTTATTCTTTAAGCGTTCCTCACAGTCTATGGCGGGATCGGCTCTTCTGATTTTGATTTTGTTACCCCATTTCTACCTGTCTGAGTGCCTGATTGGGGTGGGCACCAACTATCTTCAAATCCGCGTGCAGCGCATCTAGCCAACATTTATTAGGCGTTTTTAGGCTTTCCGAGCACCTCTAACTAGAGACCAGACTTAGAGACCGTGTCCGCCTACACGTGAGTACGTGGTTATACCACTGTAGACGAAATTCTCGCATTCAGTCAACTACGGAAGCTATGCCGAACTCCATTTGAAACATGAATTTCGGCGTAGCTTCTCTAGTTGATTGAATGCGAGGATAGCTTCCATAGTTGATTAAATGCGCTGGCCCTTCTTGAAAATCGCCAACGCAACTCCAGTCAGTTTGCCGAACTTTGCATCCATACGCTTTCGTAGTTGCATTCATATCCATATTAATCCATCGTAGCACTTTCATCTCAGTCCCGCTTAGGCGGGCTTCAACTACTTTGGTCGCAGGACAGCACACAGTGTAAGTCTCCCCGTCTGTAGGTCGAACGAGGGGTGAGCAAGGCAGTGCGCTGCGAAGTCGGTTAGCACATATACCAGCCATTACTGCTACTCCATGACCGCCAAATGTGCCTTGAATCAACAAACAGGAAAAGGTCTTCAGAACTCTGTAAATGAAATAAGTGGTCTTACTTTAGTAAGGACAGAGGTTCAGAGAAAGAGTCTTATTAGTCAACGCATCAATTCAGTGATTTATAATACGGTGTTTCTGCAACACTACAATTACAACTGTAAGTGGTGCGGACTAGTTGTCCACAGTAGAAGATGCAGTGCAGACTTGCAATGAGACACGGTGGCGGCTAGAGCGACTTCCAGTCGAGCGACGGTAACGAGCGGAGCCCCACTGCTGATCGTTGGAGTGGTGTAAGTAACGATCCTATCACATTCAAAAGAAGAGTGCTGTATCGGGAAAGGGAAAGTAAGGCAATAACTCTCTAGCAGTCTTAGTGAACATTTGAATGTTGGAAATGCCCTTGTCCTAGATGGGGACCTGATGTTTTGTCAGAGGCGAGGGGCAGTACCAACAAGTCAGACCAATTGGCGACCGCATCAGCAGATTCTCATTTGAATATTATCCATACTATCTGCCATAAGCCTCACAGTTTGACATCATCAGCGGAGCTTCACATTCAACTTCCAATTTCTCCTCATGAGACTATGGTAATATTTACAAATGTTAAAAGGGGGCCAGTGACAGTGCACTCTCAAGACAACTTCACAGGCAGAGGCTTTGCTCCTGAACAATATCGTGTTATAAGTACACGAAACAAAAGATCTTGAATAAAGGACTCAGTCTGCAGAATTAGGGTTTGATGAACCCCAATGTGATGAAGCTTTGTCGAAAGCCTGCTGTGTAATATCTTGAGTAACACACTGGAGAGGTCGGGGCCAATCACACCAAAATCCTTTTTGTCGTCCAAGGCAGCCGTCGAACCATTTGAAATCTCAATCTTTCGAGTAATTGCTGATTTATTTTTCGGAACTCATGCTGACACACGTAAAATATTGTTGTTTTCCAAACGTTAAACGATCACTATTAGTATTAATTTTCCGATCGCTCTCTCCAAAAAACTGAAATGATACTGATCGGCTTGAAGCTAGTGGCATTACAATGGGGAGGTTATCACAGGGTTGGGAAGACCTCTCCGTTGTAATGCCACTACATAGTATAACATGAGAAACCCCATGTAAGAGCGTGTATGCTTCTACCGCGTGTGAGGTCTGGCGCTCCCAGACCGCAAGGGGCCATACAGGGACCACCTGGACCTACGCAGTCGAGCTCATCCTACAGTGCGCAAAGGAAGTCCTGGGAGAGACCCGGGGTGGCATCAAAGGAGACAAGGCAGCCTGGTTCTGGAACGAGGAAGTCCAGCGGGTCGTCAAGCAGAAGAAAGAAGCATATAAACGCTGGCAAAAGACAAGGAGTCCAGAAGACTTGGCTGCCTACAAAAGCTGCAAGCGACTCGCTAAGGCAGCCGTCGCTAAGGCTAAGAATACGGAAATGGACGCCCTGTACGACAAGCTAGAGGGCCGAGAAGGGGACAAGTTCGTCTTCCGCCTGGCCAAAGCTCGACATCGCGGTGCTCAGGACATCAGGGTAGTAAAGACTGTGAAGAGCAGCAATGGGGCCATTCTCAGGAAACCAGCCGAAGTCAGGAAGAGATGGGAAGAATACTTCGAGGGACTTCTAAGCGAAGAATTCCCCCGCAAGGACAGCCCACAGATAGAGGCGACGGCAGGCCCCATCGCTCCCTGGACGGAAGATGAAGTCCGCCGAGAGCTAGGCAGAATGAAGGTGGGGAAAGCAGTGGGTCCAGACGGGGTGCCGATAGAGGCATGGAAGGCCCTGGAAGAGCATGGGGTGAGTTGGCTCACAGACTTCCTAAACAACGTAACAGCTGAAGGAAGGATGCCAGAATTTTTTTTTTTTCGCGGGGCCCCGGTGGAGGAGAGCAGCACAATCGTCCCCATCTTCAAGCAGAAAGGGGACGCGACGGAGTGCTCCAACTACCGCGGCATCAAGTTGACTCCCCATACCATGAAGCTGTACGAGCGCCTGGTCAACACAAGGCTAAGGGAACTTGTCTCGATCTCGCAGGAACAGTTCGGCTTCATGCCCGAGAGGTCCACCACCGATGCCATCTTCATCGCCAGACAGCTGATGGAGAAGTACCGAGAGAAGCGGCGACCCTGCTACCTAGCCTTCCTGGACCTTGAGAAAGGCATTCGACCGCCTGCCAAGGCCTGTACTCTGGAGAGCGCTCAGAGAACGTAACGTTCCGGAGCACCTCATCTCCATAGTGAAGGATATGTACGATGGGGCTAAAGCAGCTGTACGCACCCCTCACGGCTTGACGAAGGAGGTAAACATTACGGTTGGGGTACACCAAGGATCAGCCCTCAGCCCGTTCCTCTTCCTCCTGACGCTAGATGTCATGGCAAAAGAACTCATGGAGGGCCACTGAAAACCATCCTCTACGCTGACGACATCGCCCTGATAGCGACAGCAGGGAAGAACTCAGGACAAGGTGCAGCGAGGGCAGTATTGCTCCGCTGAAAATGGAACTCCGGCGGAACGCTAAAGAAGACAAGTTCATGAAGACTCCGAGAGTGCACTGAAAACCATACGTAGACTCGCCATGGCAGGCATCGAAAGGGTCGAGGACTTCCAGTACCTGGGGAGCAACCTAGCAGCTGATGGCAGCGTGGATCAGGCGGTGAAAGCCCGAATCAACGCAGCCTGGATGAAATGGAGGGAGTCCAGTGGCATCCTATGCGACCGACGGTGCTCGAGAACGCTCAAGGGCAAGGTGTACCGGGCAGTGGTAAGGCCTACAATGCTCTACAGCAGCGAATGCTGGCCCATCTGCAAGAACCATGAAAGGCAGCTCCACTCAGCTGAAATGAGGATGCTGAGATGGGCCTGCGGCTGGACACGACTCGACAGAGTCAGAAACGAGGACGTCAGAGCGGCACACAGACGGCTCCTATCACTGAAAGGACGAGAGAGCAGCGCCTGCGATGGTATGGGCACGTTCTGAGGAGGCCTGAAGATCACCCAATAAGGAAGGCATTGGAACTCGAGGTAGAGGGCAAGCGACCACGAGGAGCCCAAAGAAGAGATGGAGGGACGTCATCAAGAGGGACCTCACGGAAATAAAAGCCACAGCAGAAGATGCAGTGGATCGGATCAAGTGGCGACATCTAACAAGAACAGCGGACCCTGCGACGGCGCGGGACTAACGCTAGGGAGAAGAAGAGAAAGAAGAGATAATCGATACCCCTGTCGTACTGCATAACGTGCAATAGAGAATTTATTGGCGCGTTTTTAGTGCAACCAGTTAGGTAACGAACCCACAGAACTTTGAGATAACTGCAAGAGTCGAGGAAGCCGATGAGGAAAGGCGAATGATTTGAGGCGGTCCTGGGAAGCGGACGCCAAATCAGGAAGCCCACTGTGAGCTCTAGACCATAACAGTCCTGAAGTGACACAAAGCCGAATGGAACAGCCACGGGATCTTGGGAGTTTCGAAGATGGTTGAGGTAAACAGGAGAACAATATTGTGACTTTATTGCAGGAAACTCGTCGCTTTGATCACTCTGACCAGCGCTTTCTTAGTGGACGCCGATCAAGTTCTCTTGCTCGGTGACTCCTTGATGAGCATGAGCACACTAATAGGCCAATGTAATCGCTTGAAATGTAGTCACTTGATCGTTGTGAAGTCGTATTTTCTCCACCATGCTGCTCGCTTTTGATACTGATTTAGATGAAATTTCCACGCCGACCATATGTCTTCAAAGGGCTTCCTACAGAATGCCTCTGGGGAGGATGTGTCGCGAACGCCACTTATTGTTAAAAGTGACCTTAGCGAAGCCGCTATCCAAGCACTGAAACTGCAAATGAACTTTGTCCACGACGCGCCTTATCGCCGCGCTTCTGAAAGAAGGACAATGATTTCCAGCCATCTCACTCTATTTTTTTCCACCTCTACGTCTTCTGTTATGCCTTGTTTGACTGCTATCGTCTGGTATTTCTTGGGAACTATCCTCAGCGTATCGAATGTACCCTTAAT
Source organism: Cooperia oncophora (assembly GCA_036418165.1). Lineage (NCBI taxonomy): Eukaryota > Metazoa > Nematoda > Chromadorea > Rhabditida > Trichostrongylidae > Cooperia > Cooperia oncophora. The sequence continues at coordinate 14,263 of MU953486.1, read as the reverse complement.
GGGTCATTATCCTTGCCTAGTCCGCCCACTAAAACTGAATTTGTAAGTCGTTTCTATTACGCTATCCTACATGACTCTTGCCCATTCACAGACCGATTTTGGACAAGGCTTACCGGCACTGCTGAACTATTCCTACCCCAAAGAGCTCAAAAAATTTTTTTCGCTGAAACGTTGCCTACAGATGTAATTCGATGCGCTGATCACGAATATCACATCCGTTCCGAGCGCTGGCGTCATTTGGCGCCATTATGCGCCAATTTGGCGCCCACCACTTTTTTCACCAAAGTCGATGAAAACTTGCATATGGGGTTAACCGACATCCTGATTACGAATATCACACTGGTTTTGAGCGCTGGCGCCATTTGGCGCCATTATGCGTTAATATAGCGCCGAACTAGCGCGTAATGGCGCCAAATGGCGCCGGTGCCAAAAAAATGTTGGATTCATAATCAGGGCCTCATTAACCCCCATATGCGAGTCTTCATCCACTTTGGTGAAAAAAGTGGTGGGGCGCCAAATTGGCATAATGGCGCTAAATAACGCCAGCGCTCAAAACGAATGTGATATTCGTGATCAGGGCATCGAATGTCACCTATAGGTGAAGTTTCAGCGAAAAAAAATTTTTTGAGTTCCTGGGGTAGGAATAGTTCAATAGTGCCGGATTCCCTTTTTCTCAGTTTTTTCCATCTACTCCCAAATCATAACATTGTTTATTCCCAGTACTCTATCAACGGTCTCTTCATAGGGTACAAGGATGAGCCTCCGTTTGGAATACGGGTCTAACCAGCGAAGCAAATATATGGGCTTTTCCGGTCGCGAGGCAACATGCTATAAGTCATCGTGCAAAATGGCAGACTCCAGTCCTTTTCTGTGAGGTGGCCGTACTCACATCGCCACTAAGACTCCATTGAGTCTTTCTGTTATCCCGTTCTCTCTATTGATGTCCCCCTTCGCATATGTATTTTTCTAATCTCTCTCATCACGTGGTTGACAAATTCCCCACTTCCGATAGAAGTCAACAATCTTCTGCAGTCCAGTTCATGAAAACTGTCCTAGCGATAGGCCCTGCCGACTTGCTTCTTACTGGGGTTGGTGCGGCGTACTTCGAAAAGTGGTCGATTACTGTGACGGCGCGCCTATCCCCGTCATAAGTCTGTCCTAGCTCCAAAATCTTGATGCCTCCGATTTCGTATGGGCTCGCTGTTACTATCGGTCCTTGCAGGGGATCGTCACCTCTCTCAAACTGTGCACAAAACGTCTCTGACATTCTTTGGTCCACCTAGCAATATCGTGGTCCATCCGTGCCAGTAGATTTCCTTTTTCAGCGTGTTCGTAATCTTGCACGTAATAAATGCAACACCAGGACTCCATTTGTGACTCTCAAAATATCTCGTAGCTATTTGGCTTTAGGATCACCCATAGTGATTTTCCGTTGTGCAGGTAAAGTTTTAGTTCATCATTTCAACAACGAGGTCCGCTATCCTCAAGGATCTCTCTTCCTCACCACTTCCTCCCACTTTTGTTTATCCACAGCTCGAACTTCTTCCTAGATTATCTTATCCAAGTTTAGATAACCAGTTGGACCCGTCTTTGGCATTAATCACATTCACTAGTCCCTCGTCTACTCCTTCCAAGGACCACGATGTCATCGAGGCTGGTCACCTTCTGCTGAGTACATCCCTAATTACACTAGCAACTACCCTCTGACATATTCACAGATCCGATGATAAAGACGCACGCAGTGAATGGGACTACCATCTAGGGATAAGGTGGGCAATATTCCAATTTTCAGAGGTATCGAAAATTTCCCGATTACGAAACCAATGCGAATCACACATACTTTATGGAACTCGAGCATTTCATTTCCATTCTTTCTATACGATTCCTTCTGCTGGCATGAACCTTTTCGAAAACTGAGCGAAATTCTTGTCAAGCTTGAAAACCAACAGAAAAGTCATTGAGTTCAACAGAGGGGAGAAGTTCCCCTTCTCCCCTTCTGTTTTCTTCAATTGTGGAACTGGTGGACAGGCAGCCTTCATCTGTGCCTCAGCCTTCTCATTGAATAGGAAGAGGATGCAAGATGGAATGTTCGCCTAGCACAATACCATCTTGTGCAATATAGGAAAGAAAAAGAAAGGAGAAAATGCAGAAAAAAACAGATGCCCCGACGAAGATTAAATATGCACTAGATGAGCCCAGCGATAGGCCCACAACAATCAATGATTCAAAAAACGGAATTTCAGTAAGACCAGCATCTTTGACATCCTGTCCCAGATCATATTTGTTCTCATACATTCGAAGTTGCAAAGCAGATTCTATAGCAGCTATAGATTTTATAGCATTCTGTAGTAGATTTATAGCAGTAATAGTCATTCAACCTCAACCACAGTAACGAAGGATCTACCGCTACGAAATAGAAGAGCTCAAGAGACTGAAGACCTATCACTTCTTGCTGCAATCGTTGTACACTAGTGAGACTCACAAGCAAACATCATATCAAGAGAAATTTTGCATGCGCCAGATCCATAATGCTCACAATTCATTACTATGGGTGATGCAGTCCAAATCTGAGAAATAGAAATATCCTGTGTGAAGTCGAACATGCGTATCAGCGTTAACACTGGGACAACCGAGAGCTCGACTGCAAAACTATTTCTTCAATCTCCAAACAGTAGAGCACACCGCTACCAACTTAGATGCCTGGAGATAATCTCGGATTGACCAATAGCGCAACACATCTCCTTTTGTGCTGGCGGTCACATCTCAACATTTCTTAGTGAGCTTTGACCCGAAGCTCAAAGAATCAATGGTTTTGACTGAAAGATTTATGGGTAGACACTTTTTCACACGCTCCGGGCTGAGGGGATTATCAAGAGAAGATTGACATGTTTCCTCAGATGGTTGAGTGGTAATCCGCGTGAAAATTCCCGAACGTTTCCCCGGAAGGCCACTTTCAGAGAGGGAAACACGACTGAAATGAAACGAGAAGTAAAACCAGGCTCCGGAGAATCACAGTGCCTGCAGACTTGTGTGGAAGAGATGGATTACTTTTGGTTTGCGATGAATCGCGATGATTTGCTTGGAGAAAGCTCTTCCCGGGAGAGATGCAGAGACGTAAGGTCCCTTCCAACCGCCGACTTCAGAAACGTAGAGCATGGTAAGACTACTCTAACTGCACTATTAATACAAATTTACTTTCCTCGTGTATAAACCGAGTCATCGGAGCAGCTACAATTCAAACGGATCAAATATCGATAACAATCCGGAAGTCATGCTGTATTCGAATACACACTTCATCAGATTGGATCTCAGGTATACCACTGATTATGGTTGACCGTCTCATTTCCACACTTTGACAAGAAATTTGGCTCAATAATGGGAATAGAAAGAATAGTGCCTCCCTCTTGCTTATCCCTTTATCCTCGATCATTACATGATCCAATGCGGCTCTGAAATGCAATATTTCCTTTCTGTGAAGCACTCAGCTGGAGGGTCTCTCGGTGCAACCAAGCACTGCTATCGATTCATTACCTCTTTAAACAACTTTCACGAGCTCTGGAAATCAAATAGTACCATATTGATTAGTGACTGAAGTAGGGTATTTTGCGCTCGAGACATGTTGTGCCAGGTATTATCGAGATCGCAAAATCGAAGCACAAATCGATATCGATAACAGCAGATGGCACAATCCGGAATGTAAGCCGAAACCGTTCGCCTATTAAGAAAGTGTCCCTTCCAGGATAACCTGCCCGCTTGCGTCTAGAAGCGAAGTTGTATAGTGGTAATCGAATAAGAGTAGCCAATAAATGTAGTCCAGCCGGTTTAAAGTACGAAGAGAGGACGACCACGCGAAGTTTCACATTATTTGACCACTACGTCTTCAATTCCGTGCTTTCACACTTCACAACAAAGTTCAGCATTTCAAAACGAATTTCAATACTCTTCAAGTCAATCATTCGGCATCCTGCATATCTGCCTGCGCATACACTCTAAAGACAGAACGCCACTTGATGGTATGCTTATACTCAAATCTCGTTATAGTATTGCCAGCACCAGTCGGATCGGCCGGCTTCGCCGGCCGATCCTCCTTCCGCGTGTGAAGTGGGTCCCGGTGAGAAGTTTTCCATGAGGGGGAGGGCCAGTCGGGGCCGGCTTCGCCGGGGAATGTTCGAAAAAATAATGTTCTGGGAATTGCTGCACTTTGCCGTTCCACGTCTTGTACAGTGCGTATCATAAGTATAGACACACCCCCAAAAACGTCCAGAAAGGATTTTGAACAGACTTCCATGGCAACATTTTGATACCGGTAATCGAGAAGGCTACGAAAACCGTAATTCACAACTTCATCTGTCAATGTTGAAAAATATAAGGTTGTTCGGACGCTCGAACAGTTTTCAGACCGTATCATAAGTATAGACACACTTCAAGAACCCGGAACCTTTCTTATGAAAACAAACTACTAACAGCCTTTCAATGATCAATTGGTCCTCCATTTTTTGAAATGCTTTCAAAACTCGACCAGTTTGTTCAGCAGCTGTGGATCCAAACGAACCCATGCCTGGCTGATTGCTGTCCGGAGGTCCGCGACATTTGAGAAAGTCCGTCTTTGACTGTAAATATCCCTGACAAGTATACCCCAGATGTTCTTTTACATCCGGAAAACAAGCGAGCCAATCCATAGTGACTAAATTTCTCTCCTCCAACCATGCCATAGTAGACCTGCTCACATGGATGGCCGCATTGTCCTGTTGGAAAACGAACTCTCCTCTACCGTGACTAGCGACAAATGGCAGCAGGTGTCGCCCAAGCATGTCCTGGTAGTCTACTGAGTTCTTTTTCGTGGAAATGAAGGCTAGTTCGAGCTTGCCGCCTCGGTGGAATCCTCCCCAAACCATAAGCACTGCCTCCGCCGAAATCACCTAAGAAAAACAACGTAAGGAAAACACCACCTAAACAGAAAATTTCGTCGTTGGACTAGGCTTAGAAAAGCGCCCCACCTTTGACCAATTTGTTGCCATGTTCATTCTGGCAAACTGGAGCCGAGCCTCTCTGTAAGACTCGGTAAGTCGGAGAGTTGGACAAAGACGGCATCGCGCAATGTTGCTGTTGCGTTTGGTCGCCCTCCATACCGTCATTTTGGAAGCGAGAGTCGGTCAGCTGGCTCGAACGCCGTTGACGCTGATCGTCGAGTTGGAGACAAGCCGTCCAATCTGGCGTTCGTCTTGGGCAATGAGCTTCTTCGGCCTACCAGATCTTCTGTTGCCTTCATGGGATTCCGGCGCACGCAGATACCGACTGACAACCAAAGGCGAACGGTGCAGCTGGCGAGCGATCTCACGATTGCTCAGACCTGCTGTGTGCAGGGCGCTAATCTGAGCCTGCTCTTCGTCGGATGGATGAGATTCTCGTGGCATTTGGTGATTGGTGCAGGATAGTCGTTGTTATTTATTGCCTTCGTGAAATGGTAACTTTTCGCAGAAAGGAATGTCTTTTCTGCTAAATTTTCAAAGTGTGTCTATACTTATGATACAGCTAGATTGGAAGCTTATTGATAAAAAATTTCCCGATTTCTTCCAGTTGGCGTGAAAAACGGTCAAACAGGGTTTCGAGATATGCTGAACTCTATAACAACTAGACTTCTTTCTTTAAGCTCCTACGGAGTACCACTATGGTACTTTTAGAGGTGTGTCTATACTTATGATACGCACTGTATATACCCCCCCCCCTTCGTCGAGTTTTTCGGATGCTTATCCTCGGCATCGCTCACTTCGGTAGACTCCCAGCCTATTGAGGGCATACCTCGGTTGTGCTCCCTGAAAATTGGCTCATCCCATATCAATCCCAATTAGAATCCGTCCTACAGAAGCAGTTTACGTAGTCTTCAACTTTTAGGCGCACAGACAGACGCACAGACACACAAACAACTTCTGGTTTATATATATAGAGACATCGTTGCATGTCGAGGGTACAACATCGTTGTGTGAAACCCAAGGGGTGCTTGGTCGCTGGGAAGGGGGGGGGGTTGTAAACGCAAGGTCGGTGGGCACCAAAACCACAAACTTGTCATTGCTAAGTTTGATCAAGCGGACGCAGTGCTGCAGAGGGCCCGGGAGGAAGACTACTGAGTATTGGAACGATTAATTGGCAAACTCGTCAGTTGGCATGAGCTCGCAAGTACGTAGATTACTGAATATTACATCTCAAACTGATCCATGCGTATCAGCCTCTTTGAATCTTAAACGAACATCTGCCTGCATGAGAAAAATCACCTAAAATCAGAAGTTACACCTTTCCCACCACCTCTGCGTAGAAGCGTAATGCACGGCGCACACTCGACCAAATCGATCTATATTGAGAAACTTACGTTTAAATTCACTTCAAGCGCAAGCATGTGTTTTGAAGGCATATTGAAGTTCGCGAATGAGTATCCTTACAATGGCACAGAAGGAGTCGAGCTTTTGAGTGGCTCAGAATGTCGCCCAAGGATGACCCATCTAAAATACTTTTTGAACTCATGGGTTTTCAGGAAAACTGTAGCGCTTGTTGAAAAAGGGGAAACATTGGGCGTACTGATGACGGTTTTAAGTTCTGCGCAAGATTGCGTTTCAAAGAAGTTATCTTGTCTGGAGCATAGGAACCCGCTTGCAATTCACCACTAACGCGTCCGTAATCCTCCAAAATATTTCACGAACGGGGGAAGATTCGGATTGCGAGTAAGCAGGAAACGAAACAGTAGAGACATGATGTTTACGTGTTGCCTTCAGTTTCCCAAACACCAGCATCTGGAAATGTTACCAAGCTGGAAAAGGGCATCGCTATTTTGCCTTTTCAGCAAGTATGCTTCAGCGCCGATAATTTTGCTCCAGAGACTACTAGGTGGTTTGTGAGCAGGACAATATCGAGGTTTTTTTTATATTGAGGATAATCGATCAGTGAGCCATGAACTTCAGTGCTCTGTTACACAACACCACGCTCAGGAATGCATATGGGCTTGATAACTTAGCAGCGACGTCGGTGAGTTCAAGGACAGCCCCAGCACAATTGAGTATTTCGTGGTCGTCCTCCTTTGTTTAAGCAATCTAGCCCCAAACTAAGAGATTGTCCTACTCTCGCGACTTCACAGCGAGTGAGTCATACAGCCGACGGAAGTTCCCCTGACCGCCCACTTGCTAGATGCCCTCTGACGGAGAGCCGCTCAGTTGTTCTTTGTTGGGGCGGCGGGCATTAATCGGAATTGCATGTCCTTTTTGCTGACCGCGCTCGTGCCCATAAGTAATTCTGCTCTCCTTTATTACATTTTATTCATTAGGAGCACATACAGACAATGCAACGCATCTCGCAAAGTAAAACGCGCAAAAATTCACGAGTATGCAATTTTCTTCGTGGAAAAGCTTGACGCACTAAAAGGTGGCTCCTGAATTCGTACGCCGAGTTTTTGGAAGTTTCTTTTTGTCACGAGTTTTCCGTCGGTGTTTTTGTTGTTTTTCGTATTCTTTTCTTTGCATTGGATGATATTACTACTGGGACCTGCAAAAAAGCGATTTGTGAGTTAGTGGTTAACAGGGACCACAGTGCGGGTGATTGCAAGGGGGCGATTTTGTTTATGGTGTTCTTGAGGACTCTTCTTGCTTTTGCTCAAGTTTGGTCTACTCTCTAGCTTTTTTACTCCCTCAGTTCTCATAAAATGCTCACGTTATAATTTTGAGGCAGAGTTCGCAACCGCCATTTAAATGCAGGCAATTCACTTCACGACGCCAAGGTGCTAAAAAGTCAACGATGAATAAATAGAAAAATGCGTTCAGGAAGCGATCAATAAGATCTTCTCGCTTCTATGCATCATGTGAGCACACGGCGAAGAGATTAAGCGTGAAAAAGGGAACAGACCATGGCATGGCGACAAAATATAAAAACTGCTGAAATCATAACGCTATATAGCGATGGCGGAACGACATGACACAGATGGAGCTCGCAAATGGAGGAGCGGAAAACGTACTTGAGCCCCAAGGCTCTCATCAAGCAATTCCGAGTCGTAAACAGGAGTTATCCTCGGGGATTGTGGACTGCGACACCTTATCCAAAGAAGGGCTTCTAAATTAGGTTAATCTTGCCTCTCTGCTTCAAGAACATTTATTTGATAATTTCGAATACAAATACCAACAAACAGCAAGGCCAAGGCATTTCTCATAAGATCTGGACAAGGTTTCGCCATTCGCTCAGTATCACGTCAATTCTGAGACACCACACGTTGGAAGTTATTGGAAGCTATAGGAATTATGTATAAGAAAAAGTATCCGAAATAATTGCCCCGTCAATTAAAGGCACTTTCCGCGACTGCACAACAAAGGTGGCAGGGTTCAAAAACAGGAGTGCATTGTGCTAGTTGACTTAGTAGTGAAGAAAAAAGTATGAAAAACCGTCCTCAATGTGACCCTCCTCCTTGCACTTGACCACAATCATCGGACGAGAGTAGGATGGTCAAGATAAACAGTGATATGCCGAAGGTGATGATACACTGCAAAGCGCGGAGAGAGACTAGAAAATGACGGGCGAGAGAGCACAACGGCATTAGTACGACGACACCGGCACGGTAGGCCGGTATGGGCCTCCTTGGGACTAAAATCGAAGTTTCCTGCGCTTTGCGTGCCGTATTCCTAGTTTTGAAAGCAGTGCGGCCTCTACAATGCCTACCGGATCATCTGACACATTTAAGAGGTGATAGTCTTAGGTTATTGCGGAAGGTGCCTTTAAGTGAGGAAATTTTGCTTAACACAACAATCCCTGAATAACAAAAAGGTTTGTCGAGCCGCAGCGTGAAGCTCGTACTAATCACAGGTGAGCAGATGCATTGCCAATCCGTCGCATGACCCATAAGGAGGTATACTCGTTCGCTACCTAGAAATGCTTCATGTGAGCTAAAAGGTTCTCCGAGGAAAATTACCTGCCATGCATTGCTCACTCTCTCATCTGTCAGAATTTTTGAAAAAGAATTCAAACCCCCTGTAGAAGCGATCGTTCACGTTCATTATCAGAAAATATGTCATGAGGTGCGACGTCGCAGACATTTCTTCTATTCTAAGCGTATGTTACCAAGCCACAATCACAACCCATTGTGAAGGTTGTGCCATTCTCTAATGATGGCCTGTTTTTCTCCCACGCAATAGACCTCCTAGAAGAGATGAAGGGTACTGTTTTCACCGCGTTTACGACTATTTTTTATGTTTGAGCTTTTTATGAACGACTTGATAGGCACCTTCGAACACGTTGGGCTTCAGATCAGACGGAAGACAAAAGGATTTTTACAGCAACGTTTTTTCATTGGTCGCACTGTTGCTTTCACATTTATTCACCCGTTATCAGCCGCCTCTGGGTCGTGTCTACGTTGAAGGAGGCGTTGAAGTATGTTCCACTCACCCAGAGTTTTTCATCTAGATTACGCTCACTTCAGTGAAACTCTGTTGGTTACACTCTAGCTCACATAAAAGTGTGTAACTGGTAATGATACGATTGCTGCCACCCCAGCCCGGCCATGAGCGAGAAACAGGATTTAGCTCGTGCCACGGATCTCAGGCGAATAGTTTACTTCGGTATTGCTGTTTCCACTCTTGCCATCACTACGGCAGTTATCGGCATTCCTCTACTATGCCTCTACCTCCAAAATGTTCATTCGAATGTTCATGAAGAGCTAGCATACTGCCGTACGAGAACGCATGGAATTCGTAGCGAGTATAGTAAAGTAAGTCTGAATGAAGCACTTTGTTGATGCATTCAAGTCCATCAGTTCTCGTTGCTATCAGATCCTTAGATGTTCATCTTTGTAACCCCCCCTCCCCCTGCAAGCAAATATTTCCAGCTTTTGAAACCTGAAGACTTCGCTGTTTTAGATGCAACACGTTTTCAAACATTTTTTAATTTTTTTCTTCAAGTATAAGTGCAGCCTACTTGCCGCAGTGAACGTTTAGTAGCGATGTAAAACCAGGTTTGAGTTGTGAAGAAAGATCCGCAACCATAGCTGTGGTTGGAATGCTCGATGGATGATCTTTTTCCGTTTTTATATATTGCACATTGTTTTGTATTTATAATTATATTTTTATGCAGATCCAATCCGACCGAGGACAACGGCAAAAGAGACAGTCATGCTGTTCTTGTGGTATTGGTGCCGTTGGCGCAATCGGACCTCCTGGCCCAGATGGTGAACCCGGCGCTGACGGCCATCCCGGACATCCTGGTGCACCTGGTCCTGATGTCAAAGATGAAAAAGCAGTCCCAACAGAAGCGGATTTCTGCTACGAATGCGAACCTTCACCTCCTGGACCTCCTGGTGTTTCCGGACCCATGGGCCCAATGGGACCCGTTGGGCCCCCGGGAGAGGTAAGCTAACTTGCAAAACACTTTTCTTTTCAAAGTTGTAACTTACACTTCATTTTAGCCTGGTTCGATCGGACTGCAAGGAAATCGCGGACCTCCTGGTCCTCAAGGAGCACCTGGCAAGCAAGGCGAGCAAGGTCCAGCGGGCCCCACCGGCAATCCTGGTGCCGTTCGGACACTTCCATCTCCTGCTGGAGTAGTTGGACCTGAAGGACCCGAAGGTCCACAAGGTCCTCCAGGACAGCCAGGAAACCGTGGTCATGATGGAATGAATGGTCTTATGGGACTTATTGGAGATAATGGACCGGACGCCCCCAATGGCAAAGATGGCGACGATGGGCCACCTGGAACGCCTGGAAAGGACGGTTCCAAAGGATCGTGTGATCACTGTCCTGTCCCACGCACACCACCTGGCTATTAAAATGAGTCATCCAAAAACCACTGCCTTTCTAAAGACTCCGGGCACTACCACCGTGATTTCAGATTTCACATGTTTTATGACGAGACGATAATAAATATTTGATACGAAGGGTTGATCCACCACTCGCATTCCAATATCTCTTTTATCTGTTTCCTCATACCAAAATAGTGCGGACCGATCGTGCTTGTGTAGCAGATATCAGAGCAGAATGCACTTAGGAGGACTAGAATGGAATGGCCGGTGTTCCTGTAGTATGGCGAAGAGAAAACATCGCTCGAAGTGTTTTCACTGAAACGCGCGCCGTCATTAATCACATCACAAAAACGGTCCAGTCTCACGATTTCGTTTTACATTGGTGGAGGGAGGGGAAAAGGCAAATAAACAGCGAAGATGACTGCTATCGATTTTATCACGTCGGTGTAAGGAGAGTTTACAGCAAAATTTCCCTTTTTTCAAATTTGCGCACTACTACTACATAGGGGCACTCCCCAAAGAAATTGGGTGTATTACATTCATACTGTGGTACGTTCAGGATATGATTCCTCCTGTGATATTAGAGCATGTAATTCTGACTTACAGAAACGGCATTGCTCATCCTCCTTCCTTTAGTCCCAATCTTTCGTTTTAAGTAGAGATCCTGCTTTCACCTCTTTATTAACGACAGTAAGATCATCCGGGGAACATTCGCACATGATCATGAAGGCTAAAGCTTAGCGAAGTATTGGTATAGTAATTCATCTAACAACGCGTGTTGGTGCGGGAGTTGCAGAACTGGTGAATTTTTATTGACCGGGTTTTGCCAGTATTATTTCTTTATTCTCACCAGAAGCCTATGACGGTGTTATTAGGAGGAGCGAGGGAAGGACTCCAGAATAGCGAATGAAGAAAGAAAATACGAGAATGAACTGTTGTAACCATGAGGTAATGGAAAGGTCCAAAGTGCCCACATTTTAAAATGTTTTTGTCAGCGAGAAGGTGCAGCGTAGGCATATGATGCCCCTGGAATCTAAATGCTTACCTCTTGGAAGTGATGCGATCTCAGTGCTTTTTTCAGGCCAAGTCCTCAAAAAATATAATAGTATAAAAAATATAAAAATAGAAAATTCGTATCGGAGTGCTGATGAGGATAAAGTGATGAAGTGATGATCAGTCTTTCCTGTTACGTTGACAAGGACACTAAGCGCAAAAAGCTCAATAGGGATGATCTACGGTTACACCTTTCCGTAGCGGTGGAGATACCTATGGGGGACTGAACCTGCTAGAAGGAAAATCTCGGGAAGATCCCTCTTTCGGTCTTCCATGTACCTTGTCATGTTGTGTGGAGTAAGCTTTGATGTGGAGCTCAATGAACACCCACGTAGTTGTTTCTGAAGGGAATTTTACAGTGCTTGCCGTGCATCGAGTTCTGGAATCTTACACTCTCAGCGTGTGAAATCATCATGCGCACACAGGTCACGCCAATTTGATAAGTTGTAATATACGACTATGTCAAGAAAACCATCGAAATGTTGTGCAATAATCAACTGATAATCAACATAGTGTAGACAATTCCGGTAACGGTTGTTATTCCATAAGAAACGCAATTTCACTAGGAGAGCAAGCATGGACATTCTCCATACAGGAGAGTTGTACCGCTCATAATAGCCCACTAACAGCATTGGCTCAATCTATTTGTCCAGAATCCGAGCGATCTACACACCTTTTTTGCTGCCTACAAGGCACTTCGGGTCTCCGCTTTTTATCCAGCCGCCGAAGTTCTCGCGAGCTTAGTGAGCCTCCTGTAGAAGGCTCCCGTGACTGCCGAACGCCGTGTTGTAGTGTATAACCCGTTAACAAGTGAGTAAATCCAGTAGCGGCACACATAACCTCGGTGATCGCGAACCGGTTTCGGGTCTTCCACTAGTGGCGGTCCTGCTGTGTCATCTCAGGATTTCAGAAAAGCCGCCCACTTTGGTCAGTAAGGTAAACATGTAAAACAGGATTCCGCTGTTAACTTCAATATGACCAAAGCACCTTGCTAAGCTGAGAAAGGAAGCGGACTTTGCCTCAGAGAAGTATTCTTCTAGTTGATGATTTCCCCCCCCTTCTCACCCTATCCCCTCGTAGCCTGCGGCCCGGCAAAACTACTTAGGTAGTCTAAACCGACTGCAACCTATCCACCCCTGGTCGACTACAAAGATTCGGAAAAAGCTGGAAAAATGGTAGGTAGGATGGGAGGGAAAAGTCGTATTCTGTAAAAACCTCTAATGCCTGTGGTGGCGTCTTGCTTTCCATCAGTGCGTGGGAGAGGTTGATAGCTGTGGTGAGCTATTGTAGGTATCTTCTTTGCGTGAGCGTAAAGTAGAGCAACTCAGAAACGTCAAGTCGGAGAAATTAGGCTTCTCCGACATCTCTTCTTCCAATTAAGAAACCGAAATCTCTGAGACCTATTTGATAAGCGTATGCCAGCACACGTCTCTTTAGAACATTCAAAGGTCCGAGTTTGATCTCACAGACAAGCATCGCAAATACGCTTTATTGACTCCCACTAGAGATTCATGCGAAAAAGTGCCATTGGTAAAGTTCATAGAAAGCCTCCACATCCTCAGTGAGCATTACCGCTACTTGCTGGGAGAGGTTCGTATCCTGGTGAATTGCTTTTGCAGGCAGTCGCTCGTAAAAAGTGCGCCTCATGCAATGGAAGGTTGAAATTCCATTCTCTAAAGTTCGAACCAACCTCAAGCTGTTCTGAAAGGCACAGTATTTTGGCCCAATTGATTCAAATTTTCGAGCTGCTCCCGCATTCTTAGAGCCTAATTGGTTTCAATAATCACATTCTTGTAGACACGACAAAGGATAAAGCCTCGCCCTTTGATCAACCTCTTTGTGGGATGCGGCACGCACTCTACTTCCATTACAGAATCGGCTTATTGAATGCGATGCGTCCGATACAATGACTTACAGGAGCCAGCCGATGGACAAGTCAGTGCATTTTCTTTCCAGACGAATCCGATACCTTTATCGTCTGCAGAGGATGGAAGGCTTGGTTAACATGGGTAGGAGTCGAACCGGATTTGAACCGCGTTAGTGGTAAGCGCTCAACTCGTCACACTTCCGCCTAGACCCGATACCTTACAGTCAATAAAAAATGAACAAATCGAAGAGCAGAAGGAGATCGAACACATTGTGTCGCATAGCAAAACTGTCTATCAACCAAAACCGAAAATAATGGGAAAAGCCTTGTACTTTCACAAAAAATTTGGTGTAAGAAAAAGCGAATGCCTCACCCAGTAGAAGTGAGCACTTTAAAAATGGTGCCGTATACAAATCAAACAGTGCTCACTGAATGGGACATTCAGGCAGTTGACCACCGTAGCACTTGTATTAGGTTGGCTAATAAGTAATGGCGGTTTTTTTCAATTGAAAAATTTGTTCGAAAAGTGAAACGTTTTGCAAGCAAGTTATATATCATCTGATAGGAAACTTCTCGTAGTATAA
>MU953466.1:0-13589 GCA_036418165.1 Cooperia oncophora | reverse complement strand
TGGTCGAGCCTGTACGACCCCCCCCCTTTTTTTGGGGGTTCGGTACGACCCCCCCCTTTTTGCCGTTCGGTTTTTTTCGCCTTAAATGAAACTATGAAACGCCCACTATGAAATTCTACTTGTATGAAGGTGCCCATACTAAATGGACGACTTGAAGTCATGACATAATAGAACAATACAGAGATGATTGCAAACAAAAAACGGTAGCATATCGTATATAGAAACTCGTATGATGAACTTCTTCGATGGCCGTTTTGAAACACACATGGTAATAATAACGATATATCGCGATTAAATTCAATGAATTCGTTAACCTGAGGTGGACTCCCTCTCTGGGAGCGGCCATCAGCGACCACAGTGTTAACAACGTCTATTCCCAAGATTGACGAGGAAAAGAGAAAGTTAGGCTTGTCTCACTACGTAACAGTTATACAAACCGCCCGTAAAATGCATTACCATCACTCTACCCGATATTGAGTAGCGGTAAGAAGAAAGCGCAATGTAATTCGGCTGGTGACAGGAGATTTACTATCGGCAATTTTTAGGCCATGGAGCGAGAATTTCCAGCTGAGTTAGGGTGTCTTTGAAGGACCATAACTTCCTCAAAGCGGACCTGTGGGGAAGAGGAGACCGTACTCGTGTAGAGGAAGGTTTGCACTTCCTAAAAGTACTAAAACGTTTATGAACGTCGCAAAAATCACAGAGAAATCTGCCATAGGGATTCGTTGGGGAGTGGTTTCAACCGAACAGGTTTGAATCAATATATTTTTTTTGTAACTCAACATTTCACAAATCTGAGAATGGTTTCGAGTGTTTGAAGATTTTCTCTTTCTAAAACCTCTTGAACTGTTTCTGAAGCTCTCGGGATTCATGAGATCTCGCTATGGGGATTTCTTGAGGAACACTCCCAGCTGCGCGAAAAACCCGTTTCCTGTGTACCGTTTCAAGTGAGCGTGTTCGAATAGCCAGGAACGCATGTAGAACGTATCCTGTGGTGGAGCAGGAGCAGGATATGGTTCGTTTAGCGCCGATCACGCCAACTTTGGATGCGCCGCGCACTGAGGGCCGCGCAGAGGTGATGGGATGGTGCAACTTGTGCGTAATGTCTGTTCACGCGAGCAAATGTGTCTATAAGGTTCAGGGAGGTCCATGGCGAGCCTGTGCACTTGTTTACAGTGTTTTCCGTTGCGTATGATGGAACATGTCCCTGTCAACGCTGCCAGATTCGTGCTCGCCAATCAAAACCTGCGCTGACTCCGATAAAGGAGACCAACTGCTGGAAAACGTCTGATATGAACGATATGGTAGTCCTGTCGCTTGTCGAGAAAAAAACAGGTTGGCAGCGCCAAGCGCGACCGCGGACACGCCATATCATTGGCAGCGAACCAGAGTTTGAGTTGTACTGTTTAGTCACCAACGGACTTACGAGATAATGTCGACTTATTAATATTTGCAGTTATTTCGGATTAGTTTGATGAATGAAAGTTTTGTACTATTTTTTTGCATATCCGAGTTCTCTACAAAGCAAGTTTCGTTGTACAGGACTCAGCACATTGACAATTTGCGCTGCTCGTTACTGGCTGCCGCACTCACTACGACCCCCCCCTCTCCTGGCGGCCAAATACGACCCCCTGTTGGGGATTCCCCAACCAACGATGTGCCCGTTGCCACCGATGTCGCGCGGCAAATCTGTAGACACTGCAGGCTTGCAGTGAGGCGCAGGATTGGTGATCCATTCGGTTATTGAATAAGATTGTGTTCGTTTCAGTTTGAGCCACGTTCCTTACTCTGGTAGAACCTGGGTTGTCAGATTTCGTTTTATTTGCATAACCAGAGTGATTACTTAGCAATATGGTCCAAAGAAACCCAAACAGATTTCGCTCGCAAATTAGCCTAGCTTTCGTGCAGATCCTTTGACTGCCACAGTGGTTTCCCGACAGCAAAGTTCGAGCACTATACTTAGAACCGTTCTTTTCCAGGTACGACGAATCGTATACTCAAGAAAATAGCAGCGAAATGCCAAAGTCGCGGTATCTATACCATGGCCACGCGCGCTATCGGAAACCACATACGTATTTGCAGACCTGTCGCGCACGTGAAGTGCCGCGCCCCATACCGTCACATACTACCTCGCCACTCATGTTTCTTTTCACATTTCGGTGCTTTGGGCAATGCCGTTGTTGTCTATCCGGTGGCCTCATAATGACCATCGTTCTGAGGCCTACAACGAAACGATGTCATGATGCCAGGAGTGTTTTCTCCAGTAGCGAGGGCATCTCCTTCATTAGCAGGATGCTATCCATTGACGGGAACCGTAATTAAGCCCTTGCCATCTCTCAGAAGTTGGTCTATTGGATATTCCTGTTTATTCCCTTGTTCCTCGGCACTGGAAAAACTGATACCAAGAGTGCAATTCACTATGTAGGTCAACAACTTCTTCAAGTATCAGCACGATTCTCAATAAAGGCTGAATACGTTGCGCATCCCAAAAAAACGACCAACACTTGGTATTCAATCGTCCTTGCCTTTCTGCGATGAGACGAGAAAACCTGAAACCCCCCTACACAAAGCAAAAGAACTTCATCCACTACGAGTTCAATGTTGTCCGTCGAACAAGGTTACCAAACAAAGAAAGAGAAAGTGTGTTGTTAAGTAGCACTTCAGTTTCTTGAGCGGCACTATGGCAGAGGTTCAGCTGAAAAGGCCGAAAACTACAACTGGCTATCAATGTAGCGTGAACCATTGTGAAACGGAACGAAGAAGGTCAAACAGCTGCATTTTCTTGGGTCGCAAAAACCGTACTCTACTCACTGCATATTGCACTGTTCATGTTTTCCCCGCCTCTTTGCTTCTTTTTGTCCTTTTTCCATTAGGCCTTTTTCATCTATTTCTGGGTAAACTAGGCAATCTGAATTTGACCACGTTTTTACAAATTTGATTCCAATATCTAAAGCCAGATTACACGATGAACTAACGAATTCGGGTTTAGAAACAGAAGTGTATGTGCTAGTTGACTTGTCCGTGAAGAAAAAATGAAAGGAAACCGTCAAAAACGCCCCAAGTAAGGCCCTATTTGTGCCAAGCGAGAGATAAGGAATCGATATGGATATCGGGAGAGGCCAGAGAAAACAGAGAGACAATATGCAAATGGGCAAGACAGCAGATAAGATGTCTAGCAGATAAGACGTCTATCAATGTGGGCGGGGCCACTCGAGCAACCTTATGCTTTACCGCCGCTACCTTACCTTTTTCTGACGTGTAACTCATACAGGGTTCTTCGTTGCCACTTCTTCGTTGCCCTCCGTATATTGAGCTTAGACAGAGCCTTGAAAAAATAAAATTCACGCCCACATTGTTGACGTCATAGATGGCGCACACTGAATCCAGAGAATCCAAAAGACTCAAGAACGCGGCACAAATCAACAAGTGAAAAAATGTGTAAAAATGCAAAGTGATGAGTCAGCAGCGAGATGATTAATCTCTCTGCATTCAATAAACATCTGCTAGAAGTCTTCTTGCTGTTGGACAGATTTATTGAGTCAGTCACATAAACAAGCGAAATTGGCTTTACATTATTTATGACGCACTTGATGAGTAACGAAGTAATATTAGGAGCGGAAAAGTAAAATTCCAAGAGCTCATTGCGTGGTTAGAAGAAAGGTTCCATTTTCTCCGGGAATGGACAGCCTGCCTTCGCAAGCAGCAAGGATTATGCGCGCTCGTGCCTTAACACTGCGCGAAAGCGGTCTTCGAGCACACTACCTATGCCCATGAGGGCCATCCGGCGTGTCGTCCACGTGCATGTGACGCCATGCTGTGCGATTTCGTGCTGCTCTGTCGCCCGCCGCGTGGTCTCTTCTCTGTTGTCTATGCCAGCGGGTTCATACTTCGCGATCCGAGTGATCGGAACGTTCCAACGTTTGCATCGCGCGATTAGATTGCTCGAGCGCTTGGATCGAGCGACCACCACTGGAGCTGCTCCACCGCCATAGTGTGCACCCCTGCAACGGCACAGTTCAGTTGGAGCGTCCATGCAATGAGTGTATGCAACCCGATTCTGCGGTGGAACGCCGGCGGTCGTGGTCGCGTGATCCAAGCGGTCAGATTGCAAAGTATGGAGCGCTCTACCTCCGCGAAGTGTTCCGCATGAAGTGCTTGCGGCGTTCCTAACGATTACCTTTTGCTTTTATTCTTTTCTGTTGAATAAATCAGCACATTCACATTTTCATTTAAAGCCCACAACGAAATTATAAATGAGCAGAAGGTGAGAGGAAGGGAACGTAAATTTAAAAGAGCCAGAGCAGGGCGACGGGACTAGCGACAGAAATAATCCCAGTATGCGGAGATGCCATATCACAAAATATATAGGTTCAAAGAAATTAAATTACCAGAAGCTGTTAATTTGCGTAAGCGTGCGTGCATCGTTACTCTTCAACCCGACGTGTCCTGGAAGCACTTCAGGGAGCCCGATTTCTCCAGATAGACAAAAACAAAAAGAAGACTTGAACCTTGCGATCAAGTCTGCTGTTTTGTGCGAGAAAAGGTGTAGGGTGTAGGTTAGGACTCCACGAGAGGTCACGGCAGCCATGTTTCGCCTCGCCGCGCGCGGCGATTGCTGCCCTGATTGGACAAGACCCATACAGTCGTGCGATTAAGATCCCGGTCCCTTCACATAGTTCTGGCATCACGTAAATCTGCTTGGCATTTTGCAAACTAGAATATTCAATGGGACGTCAATATTTTTGAATGGCAGCTGTATTTATTCAACAGACTGCTGTATTTCTTTACTACTTACTTACTACTACCTACTTTTCCCGTCTGGCCCCAAATCTTAGGCCTTTACAATACCTTGCAAAGGAATGCAAAAGAAGGGTTCACCTTAAAGTGAATTTTTGTAGATTGCTGATGTATTTATTCTCTAAATATTATTTCTATGTAAATGGACATTGCTTTATACTAATAGTTACACATCGGGCCCACTCCTTCCATAGTTTTCACACCTGCAAATATAGGTTGGAAAGAAAGTCCTGTCAGTGTTTTTTAGATAGCCTACAGTTTTTGATCTTCGGAGCTCGAACATGACGTAACATGCTAAGGTTGTAGAACATTCTCGAAGCTTTTCCACAAGAGGTATATCAAGGCTCCTGCTCTTCCCTGTGTTTATTTATGATGTCAGTTTCACTGGAGCAGCTTCGAGTGATCATCTTCTATGAGTGGCGCCGCGGCACTGGAGCGACGGCAGCGGCCCGTAACATCAACTGTGCCTTGGGGAGGACACCACCACCGTCAGGACTGTCCACCGTTGGTTCGCTCGCTTCGCGAAAGGAGAGACGATCTTCGAAGACAAACCTCGTCTGGGACGCCCTCGCGGCGTAGAAGATTCCGCCGTTCTCGAACCTGTCAGAGAGGATCCAGAGGCTACCACGCGCAGTATTGCGACAAGGCTAGGGTGTAGCCATACAACAGCTTTAAACCGCCTTCAGGCCCTTGGCTACAGAAAAGTCCTCACGCGATGGATACCTCATGCTCTAACAGATGGCACGCGGTATGCCAGGGTGAGCATCTGTCGATCCCTCCTTCTACACCGTAACCGGAAGGAGTTTTTCTGGAAGATATCGGAGACTGCGGAGATGAAAGCTGGGTCCTCTATGATTCCAACCTACGTCGTGCCATGTGGCTCCCTCGAGGAGAAGACCCGCCTACGCAACCCAGATCGAACCTGCACTCCAAGAAGGTCCTCCTCTGCTGCTATTCTGGCGATTCGAGGGCATGCTGGCTTCCGCAAGGGCATACGGTTACCGCTACCGTTTACGCTGCCCAACTCCAGAAACTCGCCAAGCTCTTCGAGAAAAGCGGCCGAGACGAGCTTCGGTGCACCTCCTCCATGATAACGCCAGACCACATGTGGCTAAAGAGACCCACCGCCAAATTGAGGAGCTAGGCTGGGAGACCGTTCCCCATCCACCATATTCTCCAGACCTAGCCCCCTCCGACTACTACTTGTTCCGCTCCCTCAAGGCTTTCCTAGGTAAGAAAACCTTCAGCGAATTTGATGGCATCAATCGAGAAGTTGCCTACTTCTTCGACTCGCAGCCTCCTCAGTTCTGGGAGAAGGGGATAGCTGAGTTGCCCATTAGGTGGAGCACTGTAGTGGCTAACAATGGCGATTATATTATTGATTAGTTTTTATTTCATGTTGAGTTAGAAAATAAAAAAGAAAAAATCACAACAGTGACAGGACTTTCTTTCCAACCTATAATAAAGCAGACTGTTGGAAATCTAACGGACTATGCAAACGCCGCGCAGATAGCGAAAACATCGCGAGGCCCACTTCTCCTCTGCCGCGTCGCGGCGGCAGGCTGACCTCTCGTGGAGTCCTAACCGTTCCCCAAAGGTGTACGAGATCACTTGAGACATGTACGTAGTCCGCCATCAGACAAGAACGCGCGACATCGCGAACGCATGCCTGAACACTGAACAGGACTCGAGTTGAAACCAACTGCTATTTTTGGAAAACCTCCTCGGAAAGGATATCCCAGGCGATGAGGCCTTGAAAAAATAAGCAGTTGGTTGGGTAACCGAGGAACTTTTCAGAGATCGGATAACAGAAGCGTAGAACAAACAACTGTAAGGGAACAAATTCTGGAGAAAGCCTTTAGAAACTCCAGAAAAGCCTCCGTTTTGTTGATTTTGTTGATAAGAGGAAAGAAAACTCAAGTCAATCTCAATGGATCCACATGTTAACAAGCCGAAAGAAAAGAAAACGATCGAGAAGGAATAGGGTATGTCATTAGGTTGGCTTCATACTTTGCGACAATTTAGACAAGAAGGACTGCAAAGCTGAAATCTTCTTCGAAGTTAAGCGTTTCAGTGGGAAACAACCACAATTTCACCTCCAGCACTACTTTGGAGTCTTTTTTTAACGTTCTCATAATGGAGCTATTCAATAGAGTACAGAATTCCCTTCCTGTTGTTTGCCTTGTAGTTCAGTCATCTCACCTCACATCATTTCATCGATCATCCACCCTTTGCTGTTTATTTTTATGGCAGACATTTCTATGGATCTTCGACGGGAAGCGGAGGTGGTGTAGACAAGGTTACCACTCGCGCGATCCCGGCGAATCTTGGGTCGACTCCCTCTCAGCACAACCAACCCTTCTATCCCCTCCCCCCCCGGGGACGGTGAATTGGTACCAGATTCGTCTGGGAGGATAAAACACTGACTTGTACATCGGCTGGCCACCGCAAGTCATTGTATAGGCCACATCGCATTCAATAAGCCACTACGATTCTGAATGGAAGTAGAATGCGTGCCGCATCCCACAAAGGGATTGATCAGCGGCGCTAGGGCTTTATCCTTTGTCCTTATCTTCGACAAATGTGCCGCTCAAATTTCCTTGAAAAAAAAAACAAAATTCTCTCAACTCACAAAGCCCTGCCAGAGCTGCCCGCGGCGATCGTGATGTCGCGCGAACTTATCTATTAAACCTTAGGGTACTATCGATAATTCATTGCTCTGGTTGGCCCTAACTGTTATTACAACCAGAAAGATGAATCAGCGAAAGGTCTGCAGACTAGCGGATCGCTGTTTGGCCTTTCGAATTGTTGCCAATCCTGCATCGCATGTGAATTATGTATTGTACCTTTGTACAGAACTGTGAGTCAGCGATAATTGCTGCTGAGAAACTTCGAATAATCGAAATGCTTCGCGTAGAATTGACGACGAGACGGTGACGTGTTCGAAATATTCAAATCGTTCGTGGAGAAAAATTCTCGCTTCAGAAACCAAACATAGGAAATTAGCACTGTAAGTTCGGGTAATTGCAGTCGGAGGATGGAATGAAAACTTTTCAATTTCCCGATTGCTCTTTCATACTGCAACGGCAGAGAAAAGCCACGTTAGCGTCGTGGGTATCAAGCTACTAGAGCAGGGGCGTACACTCCATAAAGAATAAAGTCTTCGCCGTTGATCAATCACTTTGTGGGATGCGGCACGCATTCTACTTCCATTCAGATTCGTAGTGGCTTATTGAATGCGATGTGGCCGCCTACATGGCCTACACAATGACCTGCGGGCGCCAGCCAGCGATGTACAAGTCAGTGTTATTGTCCTCTCAGACGAATCTGGTATTAGTTTACCGTCCCGCAGGGTAGAAGACCTAGTTGGCTCAGACAGGATTCCTTAGGATTGACCCAGGACCGGCCTGAGTGAGGTGAGCGCGCCACTGTCACGTACTTCACCTCCATGCCACACCTCCATATTCCAGAATAATGTGATCCCGCCAACTGCGTACTTCACTCGAACAGGCGGCAGCTGCTGCTTTCAGAACGGAGAATAGCCAAGTTTAATAATAAGTTGCAACATTTTAACTGAGACTTTGCTCCACTGCCAATACGGAATAACACTTGCATCAAGTGAAAATATCCTACAAACGACGTTGCATCAATGGAAATATCCCACGAACCTCCCACGCCCTTTTCAAAAGAAGTACGCAGCAACGCCCACTCCGTCGGTGGAATGAAATGTATGCGTTACCGAGACAAACGTGAAAGTCTATTCTGGAAAAAAGTCTTGAATGTTCCACAGTGCTACTCCAGTGCACTACTATTAATTCACTACTAGTGTGAATTCCCGTATTCTATATCCTTTTAGGCCAACGCCAGCAACAAATAACAAAGGATGGATCAGTTCGTGAGACGCATTCTGCTTCCATTCAAAATCACAGCGGCATTCTGAATGCGGCATGGCCAATAGTTCCGGGGGTCACCGTACATATCCGGGTCTTGCTGTCATGCAAGTCTGGTAGCATAAACCGGCCACAGTAGGATGAAAGACTTGCCCGGCAGATCTGTTGTGGCCTCCGGACCACCTGCTTGGTAAGCGGAAGTGTTCGCTACCACTTCCGCTTACCAAGCACTTTCGACCTAACTTTGATAACACACAAAAACTTTAGAGCTTTAGATATCCAATGTCAGGTCTAGTGTGCATATTGCAGAGTTATATTATACTAGTTCTCACTAGCTATGCTTGTTTTGCATAGTTGTCCTTTTCTAACCTCCGAAGACGAAAGACAAATTGCTGGTTGGAGCTGAAAATGTATGGGAAGCCAACTACGCCTATTATCGCCTCACGATGCTTTTTTACAAAAAGACTACTCAAGGGAGTCGTTGTAGACGAGTGCGTGCAACATCGAGTGCTCCAGAATTTCTAGGTTTTTAGCATCCTAAAGCACAGTTTTGCTTGCTGCGGATGGAAGGGCGTGTTGGTGAAGCTGGGTTTGGCTTGCGCTACCAGGTGTTGGAGCGAATTTGCGACGAGAAATGATAGAAAACTACTGACGAGATGGTATAGTCTTTTCGCTTGCCATAAAAAGAAATAATCGAGGTGGTGCGCCCCGAACCAATGCCTCTGACACGCCTCATCCTCTACGGCGAACAAGACTGTATGGCCTCTGTTGAACACACTTTCGTACGGCATGTATACCGTAAAAGTACGAAAACGGTACTGGATCCACAACCTACAAAGCTTTTAGCTCACCAGTGTTGGTAAAGGGTTTCACTCACGAAACCTTTTAACCGATGCTTGTTCGGTATTTTCTTGAACATGCGGGATCTTGAGTGGAAGCAACGTAGACCAAGCTGATGAGTGTCGACTGTGTTTTTTTCAACCAAGTTTATTCTCACAACATCACTGTGGAGCATTGTCACCACCTACTTAAATACCTGTTTCCTACCTCCCTTGGGAAGGCCTGTTTCCTACTCCCTTGGAAGCCTGTCGATTCTGCGGGTGCAAAAACTTGTCGCTTGTCGTTGGAGGCAGTCCATGGAGACCATCAAGACACAGAGGTCGTTATGAACCTCGTTCTTGAGTCCGTTTTTAAGCGACTGATTGACGTAGAGATTCGCGGGCGCATCAGTGGGTAAAACATACACGAATGAATGAGCACCGGCCCTTCTTTTCATCAACCAAGGAGAACCGACAGACGCTTATTTCTTGCTTGCATTGTAGCCCTTCTCGCAATGGTAAATCGATATATGGTTAATATCCATTGTTTCGTCTCACTGTTCTTACCTGATGCCAAAGTTTGGAATTCTTTCAACAGTGCAGGCCATTTCATTTGTTCCGTACCAGTAAAATCGCTCGCCTACCTAACGAAATAAATATAGCAAGTATTTATCATGCCTAATCATAGAGTCCAGGGTTGAGGCATAAGTTCCCTGCCCCTCTTGCAGTAAGTTTTGCCAACGTCTTTTCTGCTGAAATATTGTGCTGTAATAAAATTTTGCCAGAACTTCTCACATCATTTGATGGAGAAATTTTCCCTTTTCAATTTTTAACGACTTCCAATTCAGTGAAGTGGAGTGCCACGTCGATAAAAACTAGCATTTTTGACATCAGCATTTTCCGTTTAGTTTAAGTGCTGGAGTTATAGAAGCTGCTGAAACAATCCATCAAGTCTATTTGCACAGAAAATTGCTTCCTATTAGGGCTGCTGACTGGTTCTAGTCGATACAAAAATGACAACATTCTTCCTGTGATTACGGCCCGCACGTGCCTCTCCTTGCTATAGAGTTCGAGTCGATTGCTATAGGATGAAGGCGGATCCACGCGTGGTACGTGTGCCCTTCCTGACTTTGGAATCGCTTCATTAGTCCATTCATGCATCAAGCATACAGTAATAATAAGCACGATAACATATCCTTCCCACTCATATTAACGGCGTCTATTCAAATCGCCAACTTCGAATCACTTGCGGTTAGACTAAATGGTGTTGTTCTGGGAGTCACCGCTTCTCGTTTATACACCTCACAAATGAGCTCGCCAGGCCAACTTCCCGCATTAGTTAGGTGTTTAGGTGGCCTTCTCCAGACAATGAGTTTCTGCCTGCATGAAGGAGCACTACCGTCGCAGACATAAACACGCGGAGGTAAGTAGGGACACGCTGTTAGAACGAGGTTCACAGCTACGCCCAAAAATTCATTTTCAGGGCGTGCTGCCGAAAGTCGTTTCGTTATCTTGGCTCATCTCCTATTTCAAATAGAGAGCACCGTGGAGATAATACTTCCCATTCCATTTCAAAATAAAGAGACTGAAGCGTATGTCGAGTAAAGAGCTCGATACAAACAAGTGTGAGGATCTCGCTCTACCCTTTCTTTGGCCTCAAGCACGTACAAGGCGCGGCTTTTTTCAGTATGGCTTTCCATACAAGACGTTACGAGCTGATTTCTTTCTCCATTAAAGAAATGAATTTCTTTCATCAGTGAATTGAAAAACTGGATTCTACTCGAAAATATTTGCAGTTGCTAATTGCTGTTTAACGCCGCGATTCGCGCTTCGAGTGATATGGCAGCAAGGCTTCAGCATCAAAATGGTTTAGCTGTGAGGGTATACGTGGGCCCTAGTAGCATAACGGATGGCACGCTCTCCCCAAGAGCGTAAGCCTGCGGGTTTTAGCCGAGCTGAGGGTGAAGGCTCCTGCCCTTTTCAGTATAAACTTGAAAATATATTGCAGGGTAATTATGTGGAAGAATATGACAGCCATCTGCCTTAGAGCAAGAAATCTCTACCAACGCTATGACCTTGTTAAAACATTGCAAACTTTTCCCTAGAATGTAACATAAACAAAACGCCTCCACATGAGGACCAGCCCAATATTTGTCGCATCCTTGATGAATGAAACCTGCTGTGCTACCACTGGTTCCTAGCCGAAATGTGTGAAATAGACTGGACAAACAACCGGAAGTAGAAAAACAGAAGAGAAAACATGCTGGAGCAGCAACAGGAGCTGGAGCAGCACTCGTGAGTTTCAACACCTAGAATTATTCCTGTTTCAACACCTACACTCAAAATCCTTGAGATGCGGTAGGCGTGGCTGCGTACTTGAATTGGACGTGGCGGCTGCTGAGCTTTCCGTGAGATACCTTCATGCTGGAACAGTTGCAATCATGTTTTTGTGCAACACAGAAGAAGATGGCAGCTGTCTCCAATCGAAATAACCAACCCTTCTGTGAAATAGTTATGACGCCCGCCTACTCCGCTTCAGGTATAGGGAGTATAAGCTCTAAGAACACAGCACCATTCCTTTGCGTTTCCGCATCACATTACTTCCTATATGTCTTTCAGTTTTTGTTGCTATTTTGAGAGATGAAGTGGAAAAGCAGTGAAATCGCCTAATCTCCCAGGATCGCACTAAGCGCGGATCTTTACTTACTGATCCGAAAATTGGTGAACAAAGCCACGCGTCTAGCCAGCAGGCGGCATATTTGCCTATCATGTGAGAACACCACACGGGAATAATTTTACACGAAAATTGAGTACAACTGGAGTGTTTATCATCCCTTCGCATCAGAATCCCTTCGAGAGGCTGAGCATCACAGCAAGATGGAAGACAGATCTAATGAATGAATCGCCCCATGCATCGTTCTTATTTGACGGGATCCGGGGCGCTTGTTTCATTCAAAACGAGACAGCAAAATCTTATCAATGTGGCTGCAGTATACATATTTCCGAGACAAGTATGGCAAGAAAGCACTTTGCTCGTAGCGCGTATCACCAAGGTTTCGCTTAGCACTGGATGAAAAGGTAAGTAGAAAAGCCGAGGTGAAAATGCTTGAGATACCCCTCTATAAGACCAGGAGCAAGCTATCTGACACTACTTCCACCGACTTCTTCTAGAGGGGTAGGGGACATCTAAATAACCCGAGGAGAGGTGAGGGGAGGGGGCGAGCGGGGGGGGGGTGGAAGGCATTTGAATGACTCCCTGTACATACAAATTCGAATTGCATTCGAATTGCAATTTAATTCATTTGAATAGAATCACCTCACTAAAAATATGTTCACCCTTCCCGAGGTTTTCCTCGTTCAGGCCTACGCAGGAAAAGTTTCAACTCCAATGCGGTAGCTGTAGTTTTGTAAAAAGAGTCCTGAAAATGCCCGCTTTGGTTCTTCTTCTCCATCTAGTCCTGCGCCGTCACTGGGTCCGCTGGTCGTGATGGACGATCTTGTTCCGATCCGCTGCATCTTCTGCCGTGGCATTCACTTCAGTGTCTCCTAATTGATGACACCCCTCGATCTTTCTTGGGGCTAGTGGTTGACGCTTGCCCTCTACTTCGAATTGCAGTGCTTTCCTTACTGGGTGGTGCTCGGGCCTCCTCAGCACGTGCGCGTGCCTTCAGCTGGACTGGAGCCGTCCGTGTGACTGCCCTGACATCCTTCATTTCTGACTCTGTCTAGCCGCTAGGGTTATCAGCGTTTTTCCATCATCGCCGAAGAGCTGAAAATTCGTTCAGTTAGTTCCTGAAGTTTAGTTTAGTTTATTACATGAGTGAGCATGTAAGTCGCCATCAGAGGGCGACGTTAAAACAACAAAAAAAAAGTAAATCAAAAGGAATGAACGGTATAGAGAACAACCAAAGATGATCTGCACAAATGAAGGGAATTACAATTACATATCGATAGCTGGAACAAGTGATTGATACATAGATTGAACTGGGTCTATAACGAGCGCGGGGAAACAGCTACATCGTCATTTAAGTATACGTTTAAGATAAGACTTTAAGGCATACTGGGTGAGATTGGCAGCGCTCTA
>MU953462.1:0-11607 GCA_036418165.1 Cooperia oncophora | reverse complement strand
AGCAAGAATCAGCCGTATGTCCGGTCTGTCTGCTGAACAACATGAACGTATCACCGCAGCCAACGCTAGAAAAATGTAATTTCTTAAGATAAAATGCGATATATTTGTCGCGAGACATTATGGACGTGTGAAGCAGTAGAAGAGCAGCGTTCAGCCTCCGCGGTGACGCGCATTCACGCGCCTAAACCGATCGATACCAGTCTGCGTGACTAGGCGACACACACCATCCTATTCTCCTATACTCACTCGAAACGCAAGCGGCAGGCACGCATCGATCGAGCGTTCGCAGAAAAAAATCGATCGGCGCCGGCGATACGAACTTGGTGTCAGCAGCGCTGGGTTTAAAAACCCCGCCTCCGGAGGAAAGGTCCCATAGGCTTAATTAGACGCGTCTAATTTGGGGAGAGAAGTATATGGAATGTTTTCAGCGAAGCCGTGAAACTGACTATGGCCGAAGCTTTGCCAATGAAGCCAAAACGACCAGCAGTTCCAGCTGATCCAAATGCACCACCTAGGAAGAGAGGACGTCCGAAAGGGGTAGGTAAATACTTTGCATATACGATGAGTCCGTAGAAGGATCTATACCAGGGGGTGATGTAGACAAAGGTGTACATTCATAAAGTTGGTATAAAAAGTCATAAGGTCGTTGACGGATAAGATAATGAAGGATCGAAGAAGACAGGGAGAGTTCTAGAGGCAGGAACGCGACGTAAGCTCAAGCGGATTTGAATTCACCTATACAGTAATGACCACTGAAGTCGCTAAGGGCGTGTCAGATGGGCGTGGTTTTCGGCGCGGCGTTTCCCATCACCCATTGAACGCCGGAACTCGCAACGATCAATGAAAAACGGGCTGGTGTCGCTGTGAGTTCTGCACCCCGTTAATTAGTCCTAACCAACTAGAGCATGTCCTGTTTGATATGTGCTTTATATCCGTGGAGAAATAAAACCAAGGCAACCGTCGAAAATGCCCTGAATAAGGACTTTGTCATTTCGAGCAGGCAACGGAGGAAGGTTGGGCAGGATTGTGGGCATGGGGCCCAGACAGAATCGATGCAAACGAGCGAGATGACAGACACCGCACTGCGAGCAGAATCATGTCGCGCACATGAGCAGCCACTTGATCAATCCTGCTCCTTGAAGCCTCTTCCTTAGGTGTTTCTGAAACGAATCTGGTACACGATTGTCCATCGCGGTTCACACCCTCACGAAAGGTTTCGATTATTAGAAGTAATCTTGAATCAGGTCTATCCAACAGCGATTACACCCAACCCCGGCCAGATAATAGGTCCAGCTTTTTAACAGGAAGTCTGAAATTTCAAATAAAATAATCCCTCGAAATTCAGAGCGTCAACAAGCCGAGACCGAATGGAGCACAAGCGTCGGTTTCGCTCGGTGGACACTATTCGGTGAGTTCCACATTGATTCATCTGAGGACACGCATTTCACAGAGGGCAGATTGGCATAGCACATAAGCTAGAGTCTTGTTCGCTGTGGACGCTGAGGTATTTCAGTTGAGGGCTAAGTTTGTGCAGCGCCAGCATGATTTCCACCAATTATGCTCTCCTACAAGCTTTCACAATAGGTGGAGAAGCTGGCGTCGCGTCAAACCCAGCCCCTCCTGTGACACGCCCAAGCGTAGCTGAGAAGACTACATAATCTCGTCATCCGGGCAGTTGATTAGGGCGGTCGTCAACGGGCCGCAGCGCGTGCCAGGAACTATTTGCTTTTTCCAGGCTAATTTAGTCATTTTTTTCCACCTTGTGAAGATAAGGAGCTGCTAATCTGGGAAAAAGTAGCCAAAACAGTGAAAAGTTGAAAAAATTGTACTAAAATTTAGCACTGGAAATCACATCATAGTTCCTCTGCACGCCGCTGGCGAGCCCGTTATTGACGAACCGGCCAGCCCTAACCTTGTAAACTGCGCCCGATGACCGAGGTACGATATTCCTCTACATATCTGTTTCTCGGGGATCCTCACTCTTTTTCGGATCTGCGCAGACTTCCGAGATATCATAAATGTTTTGGGGGGAAGTTCGTTTTTTTATTCAGCGAGATTCTGTTGTACGAAAATGGCATGAAAAACGGATGTGCAAGGATCCAAAATCTTGTAACAATGGAGGTTTACAGTCGTTGTCTAGACCTCGTCTGACCAATAATATAACCCGCGATCGCGTTCCACTTGCACAGCCATTCCAGTCCAGTCGTCGTTAGAACGTCAGCAAGTCTATGAATGGAAAACTAAAGCTAGCTGAAATCCCTGTTCAAAAGACGAACTGAATGGTATTTGACACCTCGAGAGATGCCTGACGATGCGACGTGACCTCAAAAAAGTTATACTTCAACAAAACCTAAACTGGTTACAGTGAATAAGGACAAACAACGAGACACTACCGCGCCAACAGCAGAGTCCTCAAGTGACACCAATCATGCTCCGAAGCTATGCAGCATTCTGCCATCGCTGTCGGAGAACTCGTTCTCGGATGGCGACATGACACCTCCACTATCTATCGTCGACGACTACAATACAGACCAACAAAGGTTCCTCACCGGAAACCCAATCAGAGACGATGAGTCTCAGTCTCCGTCTACTTGCGCCACACCTCTATCACAACAGACACGGCAGCGCAATGACGAAGAACCGCTCACTTCAACGCGAAGAAAAAGCAAAGAGAGACTACGACATCAGAAATTCAAGTCGCTTTCGCAGGAGGTGATTCTCCGGTTATTCTTTCTGTGATAACATGTTTCGGATGGTTATACTCGTAGCGTATGTTACCGGTAATGCGGGGAAAGTGAAAGCTCATGTTGAAGTTATAGTGCAATGGAGCCGTTGAGCTTGGGTGGAAAAGTGGGGGGGGGTCACATTTTGTACTTTCACATGTTCCTTTTGCAATTTCCCTTTGAGCGGATACCGCGCACGGAGCACCGTCGCCCTGCCCCTCGTAACCCCAGCTCGCATCTGCTAATTTAAACCCGAACAGGGCGGGGATTGTATAAAATTGATGTGGAACCGTATTGTCTAAATGCAGGGGAAAAGATTGTGTATTCCCGGTTTCAGCTAACCTCGCTGTTGTCGTCATGTGAGGACCAACAAAAAATCAAAATAGCTTGCGGCCTTCAGAGGTGAGCCAGTTGTCCAGAGCTTTGCTGCCCATGAAAAAGTGACTAGGCGTATTTCAGAATAATCAGCGAACAGAAAGACGTGCAGCAGGTAATGCAAATGGTCAGCCGAATAGAAACCGAAGTGAGTGGGAGGTCCGAACACGACAAGGACAAAATGGCCAGTGTATTGAGAGACTATGCGAAGAAATGTGATGAGAAGCTCAACGCCACTAATGACACTCTGCTTACTGTTCGCGCTGAACTGTCCCGTATCGGAGACCAGTGCCATTCTTTGCGCCAAACATCACTGAGGCATACAAATGAGATTGAAGCCGTCCGAAACTCCTTGAAGACCTCATGTGACTCCGTACGACAAATCGCTGAAGAATTGACGGCAAAGCTGGAGGTGCGTTGAGTCGAGGACTCATTCATTTCTAAGCTGAGATTAGGAGAAGGCATTCTTTCGCAGAACGTCGTACACTGGAAACCTCCAGAAAGGGCGATCTTTGGTCGCTGAAGGGAGGAGGTCGTCGCCTCTGGGACAAATGTTTTCAGTTGTTGAAGAATTTTTCGATTTTTTTTCTCTTCCTAGTGCACTATATATCCCCTCCCACATGCCCCGATAAACTTTTGAGGAAATCGTATTTTGCAGATGGCGACATCAGATGCGCCGGGTAGAATGAAAGCGTAGAACAATAGGGTCTTAGGCAGTTGGAGGCAGATGGAGTCAAAAGCGAGACTAGGCCACATCGACGCGATAACAAGAGAACGGATGCTGCTTTGTCTCAATCGCTGCCCCCCACCCTATCTCTCCCCGACTGCTCAGGCCCCTAAAGTAAGTGCCGGAACCTTCGAGAGGAATAGGACGATATTTCATAGCCTACTTGAGTGAAATGATATCAAGTACTCCCATTTTTAACAATTTTTTACCCCAAGAAACGAATGACGACTTCTGGCAAGAAGTTTACAGAATAAGGCATTCTTCAGGCACTGAAACGAGAACAAGAAGAAAAACGAACGAACACGTCTGATCAGTTCTCACAAAGGAATCTTTACAACTTCCAAGGGTTTTTTGTGAGTTCTTGAAGAATTCTTCTCCGATACTGAAGCAATTACAAAAATTCGAAGTATTCTAGCTACTGCACATCCTCAGCGGGTGTTTCAATGAACACAAGGCGACATTAGGCCCTCTCTGTACAGCTCATGTCTCGACGTTGGAGAGATGTTCATTGGCTTACCCTAGTTGGGAACGCAGTGGTGGCAAAGAGTTGCCGTTTCGGGAAGAAATGCGGAGGCACCTATTGCGACCACCTGAAGACTAGATTGCCTGCGTGTGGGTAGACCGGTGTGTGGGTAGACTCAAAGTAGTCTGGCAATCAGGAGCCCTGTCTTTAAGAGATTGCGGACCACCAATTCCTTTCACATTCTTCATCGCTGTGGACGCTGGGCTTCCAGAAGGAGGGAATTGGGTTAGGCGCCAACCTGTTCTCCACCAATTATTGCAGCAAGCGACGACAAGTGTAGCGAACGGACAGGCGTTCACGCCAAATCCAGCCTTGCTAAGCCACCCCAGCATCCGCAGCGAACAGAACTGTACTCCTTAGTGCCTGAACGGACAGCTACCCACAGGCTGGCAACCGTTACTGCGCTCACAAAGGAGTCAATGGACGCTTTCCCTCCACGCTAAGATAACGACTGCATGATGCTACAGAGTGCATAGCACCCATCCGAGAGGATAAGTTTTCATTTAGCGGTTATTTTCAGCCACCACCTCCTCCACCACCACCACCGCTGCAGTCAAGATTGTCCAAGGAATCAGATGAGAGACAACATGACGCTTCAATCGCTGAGTCTTCCAATGCTGTCGGTCGACAACAGACTTCGTCATCAATTCGCGGGAGTGACGCTTCTTCATCAGCACAGACTGGCCCAGTTACATCCGACCTGAGTCGAGGTTCGATATTGATTCGAAAGAAATAGAGTGAAAGACAACAACTGTGATGTCATATTGAAATCAAAATTTTGCTCTGCTGCCGCCCACTCCGACGAGTTCTCTGCGACTGCTCGTTTCAGCTATGCTCTCTTGAAGGCGCAACCCGGGTCCTTTTGGCGCTGTCGTCGGAAAAGGTAGTTCTGTCTGCGAGCGCACGGATGTGCCGTTTTCGCGCTCAAATACATACGTGGTAACTACGCCACTCGATCGCAGTGACTGCAATGCTTCGCCCACTGTCTCAACGTTCTTTTCCAAAGGCCCTTGGTAAGGACAAGTGGAAACTCTTCTAAGTGCTCCCTCTCTTCACTGTATCCTTGTGCAAACTCGTGTAGGCAAAGGGTCCCATATAGACAGAAAGGTTCTCTTTTTTTGCTGCAGAATCGAGTTACTTACCAACCTGTTAGTAATATTTGAGTGGCACTGCCTCTCGTACTCCCTTTTTCTATCGCGGGACATGCTTGAAAATCTCGTGAACAGACGACATGTTGGAGTCTTGTGAAAAAGTAACGTTACAAAATAACTGCAGCCAGGAACGGGACAAGCTGAGACCAAACTGCAAGAGCAGCAGGAGTGTTGTGCCAGGGACAACTCGTCCGGAGATGGGTGGGACTAGCACTTTGTGGTGTGCCACGGTTAGGGTACGGGCGCTTGATCCACCTTGTACCGATGCACTCAAACCGTTCCTAACTTAAGGACTCGAGGCACAACAACTCTTTTTCTTTAGGTGAATTAGGTCGGACTGCGAACGCCATGCCTGTGATTGCGCTACTCCGCTTGCAGCAGCGCCTTCACCGCGTCGCCGCGACATGGATGTAAGCGTCGCCGCGACATGGATGTAATAGTCCGAATATCCCTAACGAATATATAGTGTTGTTCGTTGCTGAGGCGTGTCAAGGTGGCTGGGTTCGGCGAGGCGCCAGCCCGTTCTCCCCCAGTCGTTGGAGAGGTGGAAGCAACAACAGTCGATGAAAAACTTGTTGGCATCCGAGCGAAACTCAGCTCCCCCCCCCCTCTCCGAACACTGCCCCCCGCCACACCTAGCCTACCTCAACAGACCTGTGGCTCCAACACGCTGTGCGTAAGCCAAGCCTCCACACACCCAATCTTGAGACGCGCATTGTGAAATGCCAGCGCACGCTTATTACTACCCTCGTACGCTTATTTCCCTCGCGCCAATCGCCTAAACCCAGCCCGCATCCTGTTTCCGGATCGCCCCACGCCACCACCGTTTTATGGACCATTCCTGCCACCACCTCAGAAAATGATGTACGACTACCACTTCCATATGCATCAACTGCATCATCAAATGCAACATCCACTGGCAGCTCAGCTGCCACCGTTTTTACCAATGATGGATGGGAATCCACTGGGAGCATCGTTTCCGGCACCTGTGCCTGCTCCTGTACCAGCTCCTGTGCCTGCACCTGTTTCTGCTCCCGTTCCTACTCCTGTGCCTGCTCCAGTACCTGTTCCTACTGCTGTCTCTGCTCCCACGCCTACATCGGCGCCTGAGCAACGTGGTCAACGAGCAGAGGGATTTCATCCGCAGGTGAGATGCTCTTTAAGAATGTTTTCTCAAAGAAACACGTGGAGAACATCAAGGGTTGCGGGTCGGGGCGTGACCCTCACAGAGCTGGTTTTTGCGACTGCACCTGAAAATTCTGTCTCCTTCCTATAAAATCAGTGCCTAAATTGGTTCGGTTAGCAACTGCGCTAAGAGCGCGAGGATGGGATCATTCAAAAGACCTCCACAAAACTGAGATCAACGTTATAGCGATGGGGACTTTGACCCAGATCTCTAGGGGCGGAGATCCCGGATGGGTGAAGTAACATCAAGTTCAGCACAGATGGATAACCCCGCAATCAGGTAAGGCGGTATCAAGAGGCGTGGAGAGCTCATAGCGGCCGCGTTTTCCACCAGTAGTGACTGGTTCAGGTAGAAAACAACCAGTGGTACAACGCGCCAAGGGTGCCCGTTCCGCGTCCATGCCTCCTGACACCTGCTCGCTCCGTCTTCCTCAAAGCCTACGACTCGAAAACATTTAGAACGAAGTGATCTTGGGTGTCAGTTGGAAGGCCTATGCTGTCGTGACGCGTGCACACTAGCCAGTATTTCCTAGCCAGTTAACTCGATCTATACCACTTCATTGTTGAACTGAGTGGATCCTTGAGCGAATGCCGCCACATGGCAACACTTCCAACGTAACTTCTACCGCACTGCCACGACAGGAGCATTCTAACTAGCACAATGGATATGCCCCACAGCATGATTTGAATAGACACTTAATTGAAGTTTACTCGGGTCTGACTAACCAGACCGCCCCGCAACCGCGTGCGGCTTTGACCATCGTGTCTGTCCGGGACGTGAACTGATAGAGTAGACCAAAATTATTCTCGGTAATTCGAGCAAAAATCTATCGAAGGGAATCCTTTCAGAGGTATCGGAATCGAAGCACTGACAGCAGTTTCTCAAACAAATCAAGGAAACGACCAGATGTTAATTGAGTAGGAAAGTGCTAGTGTAGCTCCTTATAAGATCTAAATCTAATTTGACTTTTTACTGTCCTACAAATTGCAGTGCGAACATCTTCCAAAAGGTTTGCTTCGGCAAATATGTGTCTATTGGTGAAACATAAAATACTCGAAATTTTCGATGCCCAGTGAATTGTGGAAGGGTAGCCAGACGGCAACTGCAAGCAACTCTTTTTTTGGCCGTCACGCGCCCGGCTTTGCTGCTGCTCGCTAATCCGCTTTTTTCTATCGCGGACATGCTCAAAATCTCGTGAAACAGACGACATGCCTGAGTTCTTTGTGAAAAAGTATACGTTACAAAAGTAACTGGCAGCAGGAACGGGACAAGCTGAGACCAAACTGCAAAAGGGCAGCGGAGTGTTGTGCCAGGGACAACTCGTCCGGAGATGGGTGGGACTAGCACTTTGTGGTGTGCCACGGTTAGGGTACGGGCGCTTGATCCACCTTGTACCGATGCACTCAAACCGTTCCTAACTTAAGGACTCGAGGCACAACAACTCTTTTTTCTTTAGGTGAATTAGGTCGGACTGCGAACGCCATGCCTGTGATTGCGCTACTCCGCTTGCAGCAGCGCCTTCACCGCGTCGCCGCGACATGGATGTAGCGTCGCCGCGACATGGATGTAAAGTCCCATATCCTAACGAATATATAGTGTTGTTCGTTGCTGAGGCGTGTCAAGGTGGCTGGGTTCGGCGAGGCGCCAGCCCGTTCTCCCCCAGTCGTTGGAGAGGTGGAAGCAAACAACAGTCGATGAAACTTGTGAGCTCCACAGGACTCAGCTCCCCCCCCGCCTCTCCCCGAACACTGCCCCCCCGCCCCACACCTAGCCCTACCTCCTCCAACCAGACCTGTCGCTCCCAACACCGCTGCTGCGTCCCCAACGCCCTCCCACACACCCCAAAATCCCCTCCTGACCGCGCGCCCCATTGCTGAAATGCCCCCCAGCGCACGCTATATTACTACCCTCGTCACGGCTCTATTTCCCACTCCCCCCCAGGCGCCGCATCGCCCGTACCCCCCCAGCCCGCATCCACCTCCCTCCCGTTTCCCCCCGCATCGCCCCCCACGCCCACCCCCCCTCCCATTTTATGGACCATTCCTGCCACCACCTCAGAAAATGATGTACGACTACCATTTCCATATGCATCAACTGCATCATCAAATGCAACATCCACTGGCAGCTCAGCTGCCACCGTTTTTACCAATGATGGATGGGAATCCACTGGGAGCATCGTTTCCGGCACCTGTGCCTGCTCCTGTACCAGCTCCTGTGCCTGCACCTGTTTCTGCTCCCGTTCCTACTCCTGTGCCTGCTCCAGTACCTGTTCCTACTGCTGTCTCTGCTCCCACGCCTACATCGGCGCCTGAGCAACGTGGTCAACGAGCAGAGGGATTTCATCCGCAGGTGAGATGCTCTTAAGAATGTTTTCTCAAAGAAACACGTGGAGAACATCAAGGTTGCGGGTCGGGGCGTGACCCTCACAGAGCTGGTTTTTGCGACTGCACCTGAAAATTCTGTCTCCTTCCTATAAAATCAGTGCCTAAATTGGTTCGGTTAGCAACTGCGCTAAGAGCGCGAGGATGGGATCATTCAAAAGACCTCTTCCACAAAACTGAGATCAACGTTATAGCGATGGGGACTTTGACCCAGATCTCTAGGGGCGGAGATCCCGGATGGGTGAAGTAACATCAAGTTCAGCACAGATGATAACCCCGCAATCAGGTAAGGCGGTATCAAGAGGCGTGGAGAGCTCATAGCGGCCGCGTTTTCCACCAGTAGTGACTGGTTCAGGTAGAAAACAACCAGTGGTACAACGCGCCAAGGGTGCCCGTTCCGCGTCCATGCCTCCTGACACCTGCTCGCTCCGTCTTACCCAAAGCCTAGACTCGAAAACATTTAGAACGAAGTGATCTTGGGTGTCAGTGGAAGGCCTATGCTGTCGTGACGCGTGCACACTAGCCAGTATTTCCTAGCCAGTTAACTCGATCTATACTACTTCATTGTTGAACTGAGTGGATCCTTGAGCGAATGCCGCCACATGGCAATACTTCCAACGTAACTTCTACCGCACTGCCACGACAGGAGCTTTCTAACTAGCACAATGGATATGCCCCACAGCATGATTTGAATAGACACTTAATTGAAGTTTACTCGGGTCTGACTAACCAGACCGCCCCGCAACCGCGTGCGGCTTTGACCATCGTGTCTGTCCGGGACGTGAACTGATAGAGTAGACCAAAATTATTCTCGGTAATTCGAGCAAAATCTATCGAAGGGAATCCTTTCAGAGGTATCGGAATCGAAGCACTGACAGCAGTTTCTCAAACAAATCAAGGAAACGACCAGATGTTAATTGAGTAGGAAAGTGCAGTGTAGCTCCTTATAGATCTAAATCTAATTTGACTTTATTACTGTCCTCAAATTGAGAGGGAATCTTCCCAAAATGGTTTGCTTCGGCAAAATACTTCTATTGGTGAGACATAAAATTACTGAAATTTTCGATGCCAATGAAATTGGGAAGGGTAGCCAGCAGCAACTGAGCACGCTTTTTTTGGCCGTCGCCGCCCGCTTGGCTAGACCATGGTAAGTAAGCGGCTAGACCATGATAGGAGGAGGAGAGAGAAGATGGGTTTCTGGGAACGGTTAGAATGCCTAGGAGCAGAGATTGAGCGTGGAATAGCGGGATTATGACGTGTTTCTAGAGAAAGCTGTTTTGTTCAACGGGATTCAAACTAATGGTGGGTTTCCCTCTCAATAAGGCCATAATAAAGTCCTCACCTTATTGTACTTTGACGACGGGAACGCAGACGATTCTCTACATTGTGGGTCTTGTTGTATCACCTGTTTGTACTAGGATGTTACCATAAAACCACTAATTTCTCTCTTT
Source organism: Cooperia oncophora (assembly GCA_036418165.1). Taxonomy (NCBI): domain Eukaryota; kingdom Metazoa; phylum Nematoda; class Chromadorea; order Rhabditida; family Trichostrongylidae; genus Cooperia; species Cooperia oncophora. Next base: position 1,090 of record MU953462.1, on the reverse strand, counting down.
AGTATTGTTGTTTTCAATACAAGGGTTTTTTATTTGTTATTTTATAATAAAATGTTTACGAACTTCTTGTGAGCCATCCTAGATGTAATAACGTTGCCGGCACCGCAGACCTACCGTACAACTACTGCTTATGGAGTTAGTAAAACTGTAGCAGATTGTACCGACCACCCCCTCTGCCTCTCTCTCTCTCCCAGTTTTCTGGGGGAAACAAGGAAAATCTGTGAAAATCTGGGAAATAGTGGTAGGAAATTAGGTTAAGGAAGGAATTTGGGAGCATGTGACAAGACAATCGTAATATGCCGCACCGGTGGGTGTGGTGAGCGGCGCCGCTCCCAGTGGACGAGCTGTCCTCCAGCTGTATTTCTGTTGAGAAGGGTAACTCTGGAAAACCCTCCCGATGGAGCTTTGTCCCGCTGAAATTCGTGCGAAGTTTGCTGCTCCAATTGACATATTTAGGTTGTTGCACAAGTTCCCCCCCTTTTTTTGATCCTTCCGCAACAACCTAATAAATGCGCATCGAGAACTTGCCGCGCATCGCCGCACGACACGTCGCGTTGCGGCGACGCGACAGTTTACGATTCTCTTGTCCGTCTCACGGAAGAGGAAAGGTAGGATAGAGAAGGGTGGTCGTGGTAGAGTAACAGATAAGGAAACGGGGGGGGACATCGCCGTTTCACACATCACGATGTACCCTGTCCATCATATCCGCACTATCAAACGGGCTGGGGCTGCCACATCATTTAAAAACGCATCCGCGGTATTGAAGCCTGTCGGGTCGCTAACATTCTGGAAAGGGGAACCTCAGACACAGGTCTGCGGCCCTTTCCCTTATCACGACTGTGGCTTAGAACGCCGAGTAAAAGAGAGAAAGGATTCAACGCCGTTGCCGAATGCGTTATCACCCCTCCCACACCCAAAAAATCCAATCTGGCGCCCCGATTGCAGCTTTTCTAAGCACCTATGCATAATTCAGTGTGTGGAAACAAACCCGCATGATTTTTTTAAGACTGTGCTGCCCCTTTATGCACTTTATGCACTAAATTAGGGGCAAGAATTAATCAATTAGGCGTCTATCCTACGACTTCAAGGG